>JANHFT010009208.1:10972-31531 GCA_032467955.1 Pseudoxenodon macrops
ATCACTCACCCGGTTCCACAATTTGCTCAATCCATACTCCTGCACAGTCACTTAGATCGAGGTATCGTCTCCTCCAGACAAATATATCTTCCCTCCAGCTCAGTTCTTTGTGGCTGCCCCCGCTGGTGATGGTTCAAAGTCTGTCTTCCCAGCTGCTGGGTTTAGGAGTTTCAGCCAGCCCCCGCAGGGAAATTGCCATTTCCCTGTTCATGCCGGCCTGTGCCCTTTACTCCACTGTCCCTCTAGGACAGTTTTGGGTCAACGAGGACCCCTGGGACAGCTGGGATTTGATGGCACGTCCTTCTCTGGGACGCTAGCCACACTTTCCTCCCATCTCTTTTTAAAGGTGTCCATCCACTACGTCAAGGACATTGAGGAGGGTGGCTCTACAGGAACTTTTGACATGGGAACAAAATCCATGCTGCTGGTAACCTGAAAAGGGGCTAGTCCGGTGCTGCTATGGACAGTGTTGTTATAAGCCACTTCGGCAAATGGCAACAGATTTTGGCCAGTTATCCTGCTGGTAATTCACATAACAATGGACGTATAGCTTGAACATCGCGTTGACTCTTTCAGACCTGACAATTACATAATCAAATAAACAAACGAATGGGTAAACAGAGCTATACTGTTTCTCTCTTTTTGATCCCAGATACTTTATGTCGAAAAATTCAGCCCTGCCATATAAACAAAGTAAGACATAGTTATTAATTTACACTTTTGTACACCTACTTTCTCTCTCACATATGAAAGTCCATAGCAATGGTATTTGAACTAAATATAGAAAGACATTTTTTTCTTTTTCAGAGTTTCTGTATATATTATACAAACTGATAATTCCTTTTAGTCCATTCCATTTGTGTTTTTTCTCTTGAAGTCCTTTATCTACATCTTGCAATTCGTGTTCAATGTTAGATTAACATTTCTTAAGATTGCCTTTGGTGTTTGATAAAAATCAAGTGTTTCAAGATCAGTTTGTACCTTTCTGCAAGTCCTATCTTCTTATCCTATGTATCAAATTAAAAAAAATATACATAGGATACTGCTGTCAGTTTAGAGACATTTTCTTTTTATGCAGAGAAAATATGTGCTTTACTATATATTATTATACAGGTCTCCTTTAACTTAACATTTTACAGATGTATTGGGATATAGTTCTCATCATCTCCAATAGGAATATGTTTCCTCTTCGTTTTGTAAGTAACTGTCTTAAATTGCAAAATTAGAGTTTTATATTTTAGATAGAGATAAAAACTGTTTATTATAACTGAAATGTATAGCTTGGGGATTCTTAAATATGGCAGTGTTATAACTCCCCGAAATAAGAAATAAATTTGTGTGATTCCCCATTCCATGAATAAACCATTTCATTGTGATTAGAGTTGAGAAATAAATAAATGTATTATAGTATTCACTTTGAATAGATAGATACATTTATGCAGCAAAATATAATTTTAATCTACAACTACATTTTTTGAAATAGTAACAATAACTACAAAGTAAAAATATAATAAAAAATAAATTCATTGCTATAATTACTGAAGGCATAAAATAGCAACAGCCTATGTAAGGTAACTTCAATTACTAAGACATTTCAGAATAACTCCATCTGATTATTTTCCAAAATGAAGCTATGATGTCAAGTTAAGCCTAAGAATTACATGAAACTGTTCAGCCAGAGTTCACACAACAGACAGACTCTTGCCAGACTAAACTTTTAATACTCCTAGTCCATTGGATATACCCTGGAAGATGGTAGAGGGTGGCTATCTGATCTCTCTGATCTCTCTTTCTCTATCCTCTATCCATTTCTCAGTTGTGCTGCTTCTCTCCCCCCCCCCATTTTTGGGCTCTATCTGAAATAATTGAGTATTCAGAATATCAAAACAATAAGCTATCAATTGAATAAAAATATTTATTCTGTAAGAATAACTTTTGTTTCTAAAATTCTGTATTGTCTATTTCATATAAGCAAAATAATGCCATAAAATTAACCTTGCTGATCAATGCAATTTAGAATGATCTCATTCTTATATGCTTCATGGTTCAGGCAAAATAAACTTTGGTTTAAATTGTTTGATAAAGTTAATATTTATTTAATTTCCAACTGATATTTCTGAACCCATTTATTCAGAACCAGAACATTAACCACTCATTGATAACATCATTATTAACTTACTATTTAAAGGTACATTAATACATTAGAAAAGACTTAAATTAGAAGCGATACTCACAAATAGTCATTAAGTTTAGCCTGGCATTATTTTGGAATCAAGTGGAATTTATGAAAATAATTTCCAGCTTGCATTGGAGTGTCATGCTTTCAATGATGAAGTTTGCTTGGTTACCAGCTGTTCCTGAACTTTCATACATGGAACTTCCCTGAAGGGGGAAAAAGTATTCTCCATGGTTCTCTAGGCAGAATGATTTACTGTATGTGATATAATGGGATCAGCATTTGTTTAATTAATATCATCAAGAGACATGATGATTTAGTTATTATTAATTAGCGAGGTAGTAAAGTTATGGGAATAACCCTGATGAAAAAGCATTATTGAATCACTATGTGAAGCTTTCCACATTGGAATTAAAGTAAATGTGAAGATGCTTGTTTTAACAATACAAATAATAATCCAACAGGTTCATTGTTGTAAAAGTAGAAGCTCAAAATTACTTTTCTCACTTTTTTTCTTGCGACTTTTTTATTATTCAAAATCCATACTTTCAGACTTACATCTACCAGTGTAGCTCCAGTATCAAAACCAATCAAGCTGAGTGAACTCCTACAGAGATGGAGAATTCTCCTCACCAACATGCTATGCATTATATGTTATGTAATAAAAAATATACTTGAGTGAAACAGACATTTGAATATAAAAATGCTTTTGTCACATCTTGATTAGTCCTAAGTTTTAACAATGGGATCTTAATTAATCATATTAATCATCTAATCATTTAGATTTAGCATTAGAGAACGCAATGGTCATGTAGCAAATCATGACCATTGTGAATAAATTCAGTAATATATATTGCTGAATTTCCTGTATTGATGATCCTATATTATATTTATGAAAGAGAAAAAGGAAGGAGGGGCAGATAGATATACTGCAGATACAAATATCCAGAGATCTGTAGGTTGGCAAAGCAATTTATATTTCCACCCAGAACTATTTTCATCTTTCATTTGAAAAAAAATTATACCATTCAATAAAGTAACAGCCTAATCAAAGGACCACCAAGTTCTCTCCTACCAACATTGAAAGGGTGAACCAATTACATACAGTATATACAGAGAGCGAATCCCATTCTTTTCTAGAGCTGATGATGTTACCTAATTGGGTAATTAAATGTCTTCAAGAAAACAACCAAGTTCAGAGAGCACCAAGAATCCTTCAATTCAAACATTCTTGCACCTTTTCTTTGTGTATAAGGACAATGTTGAAGGGAGTTGTTGAATACAATACCTGCCTCTCAGTTATAAATATGAGTTGCTATCTAATATGGGTTGACATCTCTGACTATTTTAAGTTGTGTTTGTTGGAACAAGATAGAATATATATATTCATAAAAGCTAACTTTAAAAAAAAGGTTTTGAAAATTTGTATTTTTAAGTTGGAATAAGAAATTCTCTCTAGTAACTTCTTAATGCACAGCTAGAAGCTGCTAAATTGCCCTTACTATTTGTATTTTAAGAGATTAAAAAAAATAAAAAATGTATTGTAACAGAGCTATTAAAGTTATTTTACTAAGCTTTTGCAGATTAATATTTTATTATCTATCATCCCAGAACTTTTAATTTCATTATGCAATATATATTGTTTTAAGAAAATGGTAATTTAAAAAGTTTATTTAGTTTTATTTATTGTCATTGTACATATATACACAGTATACCCATACAACTAAATTCACATAACATCCAGAGGCCAGACCCAACACACATGACAATCCCCAAACACACCCCCACCCACCAAAAATTCCCGTCCCTAAACCACCCAAGCATCCACACAACAGACCAAGTAATGCTGTCCAACAGCTCACTGATGGTGGCCCTTTAGATCAGCATTGAGTGCAATTATAGCTGTGGGATAAATTTGGTATTTAGGTATCATAGTAGCCCTATAGCAGTTTATATTCAAATCGTTTAACAGTTAAATTGATTAAAAATGAATATGTTGTCTTCAAAAGTCAAATCATACATTTAATCAAATCAAACCATTTCATATCTTGTCTATGGATCAGGTCTTGGCTGCTTTATAAGCTTCTATTCTCTATCTGGTTGCAATATAGTTCTTGCATAATAGATATAGAAATATTTCAGTTGGATGTACAAAGTTTTACTGGTTTAACATCAGCATAAATCTTTCCTCATTTGATTATACAAAATTGGGCAAAACAAACAAACAAAAAGAAATAACAGCCACCATTTTATATATTCAATGTTAATTGCATTAACATTAGGTTATACTTTAGGTTTAAGAAAAGACTATGACAAAAAACAAAAGTAGGCTGACTGAATTCTTACACAATTTATATCACTTATGGCATATAACAAGAAAAGCTAAAGTTTTCCTATGTTCAGTCACTTCCACTTGGGCTATGCTCAAGATGCATGCAAAACTTAATTGTTTGTGTACATAAACAATTATTTCAATAGCAGGTCAAAAAACCACATGAAAATTAGAGATGAGAAAGGATACCTTCATTCCTATTATTTTATTTTTCAATAAGCAGGATTGCATGCGTGTGTGAGAGAGACACTGTGTGGTAAAAAACAACAAATTCAACAGGTAAATATACTCTTTAAAATAGACTGGTGTGAATTTTATCCCTTTAACTATTGTTAAGAAATATGAAAAATTAGACTTCAGGACAATGCCATCCTTTCCTTTCCCAAGTCGTTGCTGCTATTATTATTGTATTTATTTCTGAAAACTTAATTAGGGTGAAAATCACAAGGCAACTATTGGATCATGTTAATATTATTTCTATTTATCAATGTGTCTTGCCATTGACATTGTTTGAGGTGTTGTAAGCACCTTTAATCTGATAGTCCTGTGTAGGGTGGAGACAAATGTTGAAGTGTGTCTATGAAATCAGCTTTAAAATCAAAAGTTTCTCATTAAAATTGCAGATCTGAAGTAAAGTGGCGAGTCTCCATTGTGATCGGGTAGTAATGATATGTGTGGTCATAGAAAGCATTTTGATAAACCAGAAGGATTGACTATTATTACTTGTGACAGCTTATCTTCTAGGAAATGTGTTCTAATTATGGCAGCCATTTTGTTAGAAGCTTCATGATGTATTTTAAAATTCTAATTCTAGATTGTATTTGCAACAGTACATTGTTGAGATGAATTTAGTAAAATGCAGGATTTGAGAGCACAATCTGTTTTGTTTTGTTTTACTTTATAGGCTCTTTAAGGAAACTACTGAGGGGACATACAATTGTATATTATGTAATGAAATAAACTAATATCTGCTTTTTAAAAATTGTAGCTATGTTGCATGTAAAAAGACAATAAATATGTCTATAAATCTCATATCTGTTTATACTGCAGCTACTAAAGATATGAAGTCTCTTGTTTTCTGTTGACTTATTGAGTAATTGACATGCTCTCTTCAATTACAAATCCTTCCATCAGACTTTTCATGACTAAATATGTCTATTTTCTTAAGTAATGATGCACATTTGTAACCACAGAATTCATGTTACTTTTGAATAGGTGCCTAATGTGGCATTCTAGTAAAAGGAACCAGCTATCATAATGATATATAATGTCCACCTTCTCTTAAGCTCTCAGTACAGGGAAATACACTTGTTGCATTACGTCATGCTCTCCTGTGTGAGGTAAAAAAAGATAATTTTACAACACAGAAAAAAGAAATCATAACTCTGATTTATATATGTATTTATAAACTCATAAATCTTGAATGTGTGGCTGCAAACCCGGGCTCCTCATTCTTCTTCAAAGGTAGATTTTACCTCTATGAAGACACCAGCTATGGCATTTACTAGCTTCAGAACAGTATTATACACTTTTACAGTCAAAGCAAGAGACGAAGAAAAAGAATGTAATGGGGGAAAAAATAAAAGGAACCTCTCCATATAGGGAACACAACTAATTTCTGAAATTTGATGGGAAATTTTGATGAAAGATACATACCTAATGCAGACTGATTGGGAAAAATGTTGAATGTCACGGGACTTCAAGCAATGATGAGATTTCTCATGCCCATGAAATTAGTTAGCACCACTTCAGAGGCATAACCTGAGTCATGATGAACTTATTTTGGGAGGGGAAAACAATGCATTTTCTTATTTTTCCATAGCCATTTTAAGATATGAGAATAAGCTTGATCATGAATCCAGAGATTTACTGTCTCCAGGATAAACTAGTAGATTTGCATAGGTTTATATTAGCACCAGGGATGATGTAGAGATGAAGAATGATCTGCATTTTCTTACAAAATAAACTAACTTATTCTGATTGACTTTGTTTTTTGGAATTTGTACTTGTATGTGTGTATTTGTACTTATATGCATATGCATATAAATATGGTATTTAGATGACTAATTTATCTGCACTAACTTGGCATATGAAATTTATAGCTGCGTTTACATAGATTCAGATAAAATAATCCATGCATTCAGTTCATCAATAGTGATTATATTATTGATCCTGAAACTGCTGGAGAAGGCAAGAAGCAGACTTTTTTGCTTCCCGGATGTGCCAATCTCTGCAATAACTAGATTTACTTTAGTGAAACAAGTAGCAGAGGTTGATTTCTGCTTGTCAATATTCTGTTGATTGCTGCCTGTCAATAACTGGATTTAATTTGGGCAAGATTAAGCGTTTATTACTGTATCTCAGAAAACAAAATATTTAGGGCCATTTCTCCCTAGAGAAAAGTATGCAGGGAGAAAATGCCAAAATAAAGATGCCATAAAGAATCTTTTGGAGTCAGATTTTCTGCTATTATATTGACCAGACATAACAAACTGAATGGTCAGATGAACCTTTGACTGATTACTCCTACTAAATAGAATGTAGCAGGTAGATATTGAGAAGATTTTATCATTCATGGCTCTAAATGTTATACTTTAGAGCATTAAAAGATGAAAACCTTTTAATTTTTCCCTGGGTTCAAATGTTTAGGTTCTTAACCAATAAATACTGTAACTATCATACTTTTCACATTTATCTAGGCTTTTGCTAGAGTTATCATTGTTCAAATTTGTTTAAAGATACTGGGTTATAGTTCATATCGTTTAAGCTATGCATTGAGAATAGTAGAATGCTTATCAAACTTCTTTAAGTAATATAAATGGCACTTTTAATGAATTTGGTCATTTTACATTTTCTATGGAAGAACTCACATTGTTTGTGATATGCATTATATATTTGTGTCAGTGTTTGTAATAGGGAAATAAGCATATATACTCTACTATAAAATAGTGGAAGAAGCAGGTGAATTCTTTTCAGAGTTAAAAATGTAAATTTATAAGCCTCTACCATCTTTGTGATGAATTTAGCAAATATAACTCTTGATTGTTATCAAATCACTTTTAAAAAAAAAGAGATCTAAAAAATACATTATGTTTTGCCACCACCTACTGTCCACCACCATATGCCTTGGCATAACAGTACTACCCAAACCAGAGCAAGACTTAATACGCCTGCCCAAAATATGATCATATAGTATGTTAAAGTTCTTTGAGTCAATTTGAAGTATTATAATTATTTGAAAATGCACTTTTTGTTTGTGTATCACACATTCTCTGAGTTAGTGCTAATTGATCCTTACGGAATTACATTTCATACAGAATGAGGTACAAAACTTAAGAGAGAGAGGGGGTGGTAGTGGTGGTATAATTTGTGCATTTTCTAAGTGCTCAGCCTTCAATATGAATTTCAGAGCATTTGAAAGAAAATACAGATGCCCTTGATCTTTGTGTCATATGAATTTCTTTTTGAATAAGTACATGGAAGAACATAATGAAGTGGTTACCAATTGTAATAATGCAATATTCTATCTGGATAAAGCTGTCCTTGAACAGTAATCAGTTGGGAAGCCATTCAGGCTCATCTCCTACCCATCCATTTGATAAAATACCTAAAACAACTTCCATATCATATCTGCATTGCTGCATCTTGGAATAAAAATCTACAGAACAACAAAACAAGGAAAAGCCAATGCAGCGTCCTTGCTGGTAGTAAATAATTGATGTAAAAATATGGATTGTGGACTTCTGGTTTCTTTCAATGTTTTATTTTTAATGTTCTGTGCAAAAGACATTTCTTTATTTCTAGGATAACGGTCAATCTGCAAAGTCCAACTTCCTGTTAAATGAAAGTTCCAAAGATAAACTTTTCTATTAAATGAGATAATATCCAAACAATAAATGCCTGCATCTTTGATTAAGCTCTTGTCCTGCCTTCTAAATAAATGCCCCCAGATTGCAATATGTAAGAATTTTTCCAAGGCCATCCTTCCCCCGACACCATTCTTTATGCTACATTAGTATCTTGCAAACATATAAAGAATTAATTTCCCTTCCCTGCCTGCTTATTTGAAATGGAATATTTACTTGATTAGGCTAGCTAGAGACTTCCAAAGCAGCTTAATGACTCTTTTTCCAATACATTACTTTGGAGATATATTATAGGAAACTCTTTTAATATTTAATTTTACTGCTAGTTCTTATTACAAGTTAGATGTTATGGTTAATTTTACCCATTTATGCCATTATTATTTCTTGGGGAAAATATTACTAAAAGAATCTTAGTAAAAGAAGGAGTAAATCATCCATTTCTTTTTTAATCTGTGAGTGTAAAAAAAAAGTATTCCACAATTTTTTTCATTCACAATATAAAATGAAATATGCACTTTGACATGTTTATTTTCTTCAACGCTGCGCCAAGTGAGAAAACATAGATAACTATAACAAAGCAAACGTTTATCAAGTAGTGCAAAGCATATAATACCTTTCCCCATTCCAATAGATTTCCCATTCCAATTGATAATCAATAAAGTACTACAAAAGTTATGAAACCTGATTGGGTATGAGGACTTCTGAATGGAAAATAATAAGTGATAGTGGCATCATTTCTATAAAAGCAAATATTTCAAAGGTCAATGAGTTAACAGGCAAGTTTTTTACTTTTATTAATTTTTACTTTTATTAATTATATTAATTATTAATTATATTAATTATTAATTACAGTAATTATTAATTGTATTAATTATTAATTGTATTAATTATTACATTTTTTAATTTTATTAATCATCTATGTTTTCTGCGAAGGTCCTTAGTAGAAACACGGTGACAGCTAAGTGGCTCCACGTTTCTGCAGAGTTGTTTGCAGGAATGAGGACCAGCAAAAGGAAATTCATACATACCATCAACTGAATTGCAAGAAGCAACTCAAACTACAACCAACTTCGCTCAAGACCTGACTTTTCCACACTTCAAAGAATCCACTCCTGTGAACTATGTGCTGAACTCAAAACATGCCAAAACAAGGGAGAAATGGATTTATACATTAACTACTGCGCCAACTGTATTAGAAGCAAGAACAGCCCACGTCCCAACAACCACCATCTCAACAACTAGGAATGCACGCCCCTAACTTCCTCTAAATTCAAAACCACAGACCTTAATGCAAACTACTCAATGCAAGAAGCCTTGTAAACAAAATACCAGAATTCATTCTTCTACTAAACACAACCATATTCAATATTATATTTGTTTGCGAGATGTGGCTGAATTCATCCCTACCAGACCCCATTACCATAGTAACAGACTATCACGTGTACAGGTCCGACTGTGAAATCCACAGAGTGGGCAATGTCACTATTTTCTATAAAAAAATGTTTAAATCTAAAAAAAAAATTGGGACAGGTTTGCATAAAACCCAAAGCACCATTTGAAATTATCAAACCACTTGGTCCACAATAGGAGATTCATAAAACCAACTATCATTCATGGGCAGAATTTCGATATCACTAAACTAAATGTTTGTCAAGGAAAAACATATTTGAGTAGCAGCAGGTGAGCAATGGATTCATGGTCCCAAAAGGGACTCTAAAGTAACATAGGTACTCTTTCATTTTTTCAGAAAAAGCAATACAAATGAGAACAAATCCTGAATAGCCACCCTATCCTTAGTTCTTTATTTAATGAAAATCCAGCAACACATAAAGACTTATCTTCTTGTTCCACATGGCAAAGTCTCAAATTGAGTAATCATTAATGACCACAATTCCTTAATATACCCTTGTAAACCATCTGCTCCTGAAAGTAAAGGAAAGGCAATCTGTCATCTTCCATGCACTGAATGATAAGGCTATATAGAAGTGATGTCACAATTAATCTGCCAATTCTGCTTTTAAAAGAGATGTGGCTGTGATTAGAATGTTGATCTCAGTAGCTTATTGGCAATCAAACCTAGTTTTCATAAATTCTCAAGTTTTCATTGTATTTTGAAGTTTTTATTATTGTTGTTCTTTCACCATCTTGGGTGTTTCTATTTCTTTTTTTTTCCTTTCTGTGTTTCTGTTTCAGTGTTATAGGGGTTTTGTTGTTTTTATGTATTGCATGCTGTCTCAAGCCACATTTTGTATGAGCTGCTATATAGAATTGCTAAATAAATGAGCAGAGAAAGTATGGGAAATACTGTATTTATTTTGACTACATGGCAATGACTAAACCCTGAAATATAAAATGCATATGGGAAATACATTCTTTATCCGTGTAATCACAAATATTTCAAATTTTCTTATAGCTATTTATGTTGTAATATCATAATTTGCTGTCCATTTTTATAAGTGGAATTCCAAAAGCATGGTACAGTAAAATTGGAATAAAATACTGACAAATATCTTATGTTAGTTTAGGCAATCTAAATTATTTTAAACCAAACCTTAATAATTGAAAAATAGCTTTTCTCAATAGATGTGTAAGGAAAATATATGGCCAAATAAAGAGAGAGAGAAAAACTATCAATGTTTTCTTGCCTGTTGGTCAAGAAACAGAATTCAAGTAAAGATTTATATCATGAATAATTGGTACTGAAACAAGTTATTGCTCAGAGCCAGAGCAATATACAGTATACTCTAAATATCCTAATTCTAACTCTAACAAAGATTCTAACAATATTGCACTGTTTGCTTTCACAGAGGCAAAATTATATTGGTAAATGCTTTTCTCCATTGATTTCATTATGATTTTTTAAATGTGAAGAAACACTTTTATAAATGGCAAAATTTAATAATGTTGTATTGGTACATCAAAATGATTCAGCTATGGCAGGGGTGTCAAACTTAAGACCCGCGGGCTGGATCTGACACGTGTGGTGCTTAAATTTGGCCCATAGAGCTGCTTGGTAAACAGTAAAGGGCTGGCGTGTAGTGCCTCTGATCTCAGTAGCTTATTGGCAATCAAACCAAGTTTTCATAAATTCTCAAGTTTTCATTGTACTTTGAAGTTTTTATTATTGCCTCTGCCAGTGAAAATGGAGCTTGTGAGGGCTGTATCCCCGGCCCCCGCTGCACTTTTGCTGGCAGAGGGATAGCAAAACAAACCAAAAACAAAACAAAAGGAGAAATGTTTCCCCTCTGACATTTGAGCATGCTAGAAGGGACAGGAAAGGAAAAAAGGGAAAGATAAAGAAAAAGGGAAGATGGGAAGGGAGCAAGGAAGGAAAAATAAGGAAAGAAGAGAAGGAAGAAGAAAGGAGAATAATGAGGGAAGGAAAAAGAAAAGGAAGGAAGGAAGGAAGAAAGAAAGAAAGGAAGGAAGGAAGGAAGGAAGGAAGGAAGGAAGGAGAGAGAGAGATTATAATGAGAGCAAGGGAGAGACTGAGAGAAGTTCTGTCTTGGTCACCACAGGTTCCCCTGTAATGACTGATATTGAGCTGGCCACACACACACATCCAAGGTCAAATACAACCCTGTTGTGGCCCTCAATAAAATCGAGTTTGATATCCCTGAACTATGGTATATTTGCTGCTCCTAATATTCTAATGCCTTTCTTTTCTTTTCTCTTTTCTTTTCTTTTCTTTCTTTCTTTCTTTTTTGAAGTGCAACATTACACTTGGCCAGAAGCTCCATTCAGTTGAGTGGCTGTTACAACTTAACAAAGCTTAGAAAGCTGCCTATCTCAAAAGCACAAATACAGTTCCAAAGGTTTTTTTTAATGAACAATGAATAGCAGTATCTACCAGCACTATTTTTAAAATTAAATTATTAAAAAAAAAACCTCCTAAATTGTATATTATGGCCTTAACCATGCCCTAATTAAATCAGTCTAAATTATAAGAATACCAGAAGTTCTTTAAATGTTTGACTGAAACATTTGATGATGATGATGATGATGATGATGATGATGATGATGATGATGATGATGATGATGATGATGATGATGATGATGATGATATACATTCAGTTGAGTCTGACTCTTGGTGATTTTGTGGGCCAGGCCTCTCCACATCTTCCGATCTTGCACTATTTCTTTGAGTTTTTCTATGCTGTGGATGGTGTCAGTTTTGATGGTATTAAACATTTTAAGAGGGCTAAATACCGTAAATTGATTTAGGATCATGGAAAGCTCTAGTTTTAATGGCTAAGGGTCTTATTCGTGATAGTATGACATTTCTACTAGGATTTACAAGTTACACCTGAAATTTTGGCAACAAGAAGTGAGGTTCATACTAAACACATATTCTTTATCATCCTCTCTTTCTGTGGTCACTAATATATATATATATAAAGCTATGACTTTTTCAAATCATGTACTGAATTTATGGAGTGGTACATTGGGCGAACAATTTATTTGAATATCTGTAAGAAAGATAGAACATATCCAACAATTTCTCAAAACCACACCCACACCCAAACACATATTCCTTGGCTATAACAGGATCACTGCTACTGATAAAAACCTGGGAAATTAATATTGTAGGGAAAAATATTGTACTATAAAGATGGGACATTCAAGTACAGTATATTCAATGAAAAATTTGTAACCAAATAAGACAGAAATGTCCCAATCTGCCCGTGAGAATTTTTCTTTGAAGTAATTTCTAAAGTAAGCGGTCTCTCATTAAACTGAATGAAAACTATAGGGAAAAGTGTAGGTGAATTTTGGCATTAAGTTTAGCCAAGTATTACAAACAGAGCTACTACAAACAGAGAAGCATTAAGCAAAATTGCCTTCTACTTAGCCATTTCTCTTGCAAATTTATATACCTAAAACTGGGAAACCCCAAAAGTAGTATTCCAAGTAACTTAAGGTCATTCATTTTCCACACTTTCCCTATTAATTGAGGGAACCAAATAAAATTAAAATAGCAATTAAACCCAATTACTCAGAATAGATGGCCAGAAAACAAAGAGGGAAGCCTTCCCTGTGTTGAGATATGACTGTTAGTGATTCTGGACTTTGATAAAAACCACATGCCTTGGATTTCCCCAACATATTCTCCATGTGTGTCAACTAGAGATTGTGAGAAATGAAGTCTAACACATCTGGATGACATTTACATTGAAGTAGACTGACATAGTTATGCCCCTTGTTGTTGATCCCCATATGTTCCTTTTCCTCACCAGAAGATAAACAACTTTTCATCAAATTATCCTACTTTATGTGGACCTAGCTAGCTTCTGGAGAAAACTTTAATGTTGGAAAGAAGGAAAGAGAAGAAGAGGAAGATTAGTAGAAGGTAGACAGACTCAATTATAGTAGCAACAAGTGCATGAATAGGAGAGGGATAGATCATCATGGAGAAAAACCTGTCTATGTGGAGTCAAAACTAATTGGATGGCTCATAATCAATCAATTAATCAGCCTTATAAGTGTTAGATCTATGTGACACTAATTTACTTTGCAGAGCACTTTGAGCATAATTGCTGAAGTGAAGTAGCATCATGAGATGGAAAAGCAAGATGTTGTGTATACCTGACATAGCTTTGCAGAGCTGAATCAAAGGGATGTTTCATTGGAGACTCAAACGAAACAAGACATCTGTTTGAAACTTCACTCAAGCCTAATATATATGTCTGTCATTAAACCAATGACACTCTGGTGGCTTCCTTAAGCAATAAAAAACAGTAGGGGTGGCATCAATGTTTTCATAGTGGTATTTTGATATTAAAGTCTGCAGCTGACTTTATCCCATCACAGCATCATCCTTGGGTTTTAAACGGTAAGGCTGGTAGTTTGACAGGAGATGATAGGTTTTCATACTCATGGTATTTTTTAGTAATTTTTATATGAATAATGCGACCTCATCATTCTGGGGACAGGAAAATAGCCTCCCAGGGCTTGTATAAATTTGTTTTCCCATCAAAATGTGGCATTATGAAGTCATGACATGGTCTCTGAGGAAACAAAGTAACACAACTCTGCTTCTTCTTGACATGTTATGTGTGGCCAATTTTGAACTTGATTTGCCCTGCTCATGATTTAAATGATTTGCAAAGTTTAGGAAGACATATAGGAATAAATGTTAGAGAGTGATAGGAAAGGGAGGAAATTATCAGTGTACTTTCTGTGAGATAGGTGGTTACATAAAGGTGAGCACTCAATCAATCTTTGGGCGTGCTTACTAATTATTTCAGAAGAGGAAGTCATTTTTTTCTTTGCTTTTAGAACTAATTCACACAAAGAAATCTGTAAAAGCTACCATCTTGAATTTATGGAAGATTTCTGAGAAATCTGTACAAGTGAAAAGATCTATCATTTTGTCCACTTTGTTTATATTTCCTCCCAATAACTACCTGTCTGTCCGTCCATCCTTCCACCCACTGAATGAACAAGAATATAAGCCACTGTCCTATATCAAGCAAATATGAATCATACAATCTATATGAATCAAATAAATTATATGCCTCATATAATCACAAAACAGAACAAAACAAAAGGTATTACTGTATTGTTCATCTTGTGTGCTTGCAAATGCATTTGTGAGTTTAGATTTCTTTTTTTAAACAAAAGAAAGAAGAGATAAATCTGTTTATAAACTACCAAGTCTTCTTCAAATTAAGCTTTATTCTTGGTGATTTCATGGATTTACTCATATGATTTCCTTGGCAACAATATAGAAGAGGTTTGTCATTGCCTTCTTCCAGCATGTTTCTTTAACTGTACTTCATCTAATCTATAGCCCTGAGGTTTTTGGATGGTTTCCGATCCAAGTGTGTTACAGATCTAATACTGCTTAACTAGAGGGGAAATTAGGAAGAATTTTGCTGCAGGTTTTGTCAGAACTACTTAAATTTGAAAGGAGTTCATGGGGGGAAAAACAGTCTAGTTCTTTTCACTAATTTGTTAATGTCTGAAAACTGGTTGGAATTTCTTCTTATTTAGTCAGTCATAAGTTTCTTCAGCTGTCCACCTTCAGATTAATTCATTTGGCAGGAGAAAGCACCCTGCTCCCATAAAATCATTGGCTATAATGTCCTACCTGTTAATGAATACTCAGCTTCAACCAAAACAATACAAGAGCACACAATAGATATAAACTTATGGTAAACTGCTCCGAACTTGATTGCAGCAAATACTTCAGTGACAGAGTGATTAATGCCTGGAATGCACTACCTGACTCTCTGGTTTCTTCCCCAAACCCCTTACGGATGTTAGCACCCACCTATGCCACTCCTAGGGGAATGAAATATTTTAGAAAATATCAGAAAGGCAGAATATTATATTTCCCTGGATGAGAAATGTAGAAATATGTTTTTAAGGCAGGAAGCAGACTCGCTCTTAATAGCTCCCCCCTTCCTCATTAGCCCACAGCAAATGTACTAGCTAGGTCTAATCATAAGCAAATGCCCTCACCCAAGATTCAACAAAGGTAGGATTAGCAACAGAACTCACCACATGGCACCTAGGGAGATTACATCAAGATTCAACCAGGCCTGAGACAGCCTACAAAGTTACCTAAGACCCCTGCCCCCTGGGAGTCTGATAGCTAATCAGGATACATTTCTTGTATAGGAAACTAAGATAGGGCCCAACAGACGGCATGAAACCATGACACTTTCAGCATCTCGGTAGTTTTCTGTTCAGGAACTCAAACCATGTGATCCTGTCCACCATTAAACCATTTTCCAAGCAGTGTCCATGTTTCCAGTGTCTTTTTCCCCACTTGGAACTGAACCTAGATGAACATTTCTTCCTACACCCCCAAAACCTTAACCTTAGACTATCTACTGTAGACCTCATCCCATTCCTAAGAGGTCTTTAAGGGGCATGCATAAGTACACCGGTGTGCCTACCGTCTCTGTCCTATTGTTCCCTTTTATCCGAATCCATCTCATGTATTCATAAACTTGTTTATGCTTGTTTCTATTTTCTAATATATGCTTGACAAAAATAAATAAATAAATTAAATAAAATAAAATGATGCATGCAGGTTTTCCCCCTACCTGTATGGTTCTTTCACAAGCTTATGCAGTAAACTGATCTCAGATTGAGAAGGAAATAGGATTACTCCAGCCACAAACACTGCACAGTTGCTGTAGGAAGTTTTGAATAACCTGTGGGTATGGTTTGTGTCCACTGGGACAATCTCCACCAAGATTATAAAAGACCATACAGAACAGAGATATCAGCATAAGCTACTAACATTTACATCACTTTATATACATGTAGAAGCATGTGCATGTACATGTATAAACATATAGCTACTTCTCTTTTGAAGGCTACATGTCTACAGTGAAAGAACTACTGGTAGGCTACAATTATCCACCAGTGGCAAGTCAGATAAGTTCAGCAAAAGGAGGTCCATATTTAAAAATGTTCCACAAATCATTATATCATATTTCTTGGAAAACACTTTGTCACTGGGAATGCTGATGAATGAATAGGAGATCACACTGCTGGATAGCCAATGCCAAATCTAGCCACACCTTGGTAGTGGTTGTCCCAAACAGACAACGGTCTATCACCTTACCTTCCATTGGTTTATTTAGGTATCACAGATTAGAGCATAATGCACTGCTGACCAAGCCAAAAAACAACCTCTTTTCTATCACAAACTGTATCATGTTGATATTGTGCTCTTGGGTTGCCTGACTAGTACTGAGGCCCTGGTTGTTGCTGCTGCTGCTGTTACTGCAGCAACCAAAGATGAGAAAGAGAGAGAGAAGAGAGAGACTTTCAGATAGAAGTCTAAGTTTTGTCCTTGGCTTGGACTAGTGCAATAAAAGTAACCTGTTTCTAAAAGTTAATAAAACAAAGGTGATCATCATATATTTTAGAAAGAGCTGGTATGGTCATAATTCACTCAGTATCAAGGATGAAGCTGTAGAGGTTGTCAACAGTATTAAGCATCTAAGGGTACAGATAATTAACAATCTGAACTGGTCTCTCCCCACATCATCCTTAGTGAAGTGTGCAAACCAGCATCTGCATTTCCTGTGTTGGATGAGGAAAGCATATCTTTCTCCTTCTTTCCTGGCTACTTTTTACAGAGGCATGATTGAGAGTGTTTTAACAAACTGCATCACTGTTTGGTTTGGTGGCTGTAGTGCCTCAGAAAGAAAGTCCATACAGAGAGTAGTAAGGACAGCCGAGATTATAAGAAACTTACTTCCTGTCATTCAGGATACTGCTTGTAAGCGCTATGTGCTTAGAGCTCAAAGCATTGTTAGAGATCCCACACACTCACTTCATAGTCTGTTTCTGTCTCTGGGAGGAGGCTTTGAAGTATTTCTAGCAGGACTACCAGACTCTGTAACAGCTTTGTTCCCTAGGCCATCCGCCTGGTAAACTCTCAAGGTTCATTTTTCTCACCATGTACATTTATACATCCGAACTAGACTGCGTTGTTTTGTCCGTGTCATATAATATATGTGGGTACATGCATAGTTTTGTATTTATTTCTTTATTTAGTCATGTTTATGCAGTGTATATTAGAGGTGGAGACCCTTTGAGAGCTGTATGCAGCAAAATGTCATTTTAATGTATGCTGACAATAAAGTTATTCTAAAGTTAAGTCTAAGCCAAGGGAGCTGGCATCTAGCAACATTTGCCTCTCAAAGTACAGCCAAAGAAGAAAGCACTTTGACTGTGATGGAAGCAGAATCATCTCGCTGAGCGCACTTTCTTTTGAAAGAATTTTCAAGAGGTTGTGAGATTCAGAGAAATAAATGTCAGTGTGGCATCTGTGCTGGCATGACATCATACCACTGGTGCTGGAGCTACCATAAAACCTATATAAATATGAATGAATGAATGAATGAATGAATGAATGAATGAATGAATGAATGATCGATCAGTCAATCAATCCTGTCTGATAACGTATTAAACTACAACGTTTGGAAGTCGAGGAAGTTAAAAAAGCTGCATCTCACTCAAGAAAAGGAAAAACCTGGAATAATTTAAAAGCAGTAATGGGATAACTGTGATATGGGATTGACCACCAGCAATCAAAACCAAGGCCATGCATGCTGAAGACATTTACAGCTTTGAAACACAAGTGCTTACTGCAGCTGTGTGTTCATCTGACTCCCATGTGCTCCCTGGGTTTATAAAATCATGTGGCTTAGATAAACACAGCTTCATGCTTAATGACAGTGACAGACTCAGGCTCTAATCAGCAAAAACAGTTTTCCCAAAAGCCAGTATTAACCATTCTGAATACTCTGTGTTCCTTTCAGCACAATTGGGCTTTGAAATAGCTGTCAAGAAGGAGGGATCTTTTGAGTTCTCCCAGCCAAAAATAGCATGCAGCTGTTGTGTCATCTCTCTCAGGACCAGAGGGAGAAATATGGTTTCAGGGCTCAACATATTTTAATAATCAGGTGTTAAAAGGGCCATGATTAAATCATAAAAGGCAGCTACATTTACACATAAACGACTGTTAACAAAATTGTTGGTTTGATAAGGAGCATTTCGGTGTTCAGCCTTGTACAAAATCAGGCAGCGAGCATTTTCTTCAACCTGGTCCTTTCAGGCATATTCCTGAAGGTTTTTTGTTTATTCACTTAGGTATTGGCTGCATTGTCTCATAATTTACACACCAATTTCCCCCTCCCCCAAATAATAGGGGGGGAATCCTATTGTGCCACTCATGAGCATTTTGTATGCATGAGGACTGCGGCTGTGCAAGGTGTTAAAAGTGATTTAGTCAAATTGACTCTTGGCTGGATGACTGAACAGGAACATTGAGGTATTTAACAATGTTGATGGTATTCAGGAGAAACATTTATCCTCGGGAGAGCAGGAGTTGATAGGACTGATCAAATGCAGTGCCGTCTCCTCAATTATTTATGAATTGAGACCCCGAGTCCAATTCATCACAGCTGGTTGTGACACCATTTAATTATTCAAAATAATCAGCTACACATCTGGAAACTTTGCTTCAGCTGTGTCTGAAATTGCTGCCATTAACGAAAAGGAAGATAGTCATTGTGTGCTTTGGACAATGGACATATCTAATACTGAAATACTGTTCAGGATGTTTATTGACCAATTGCTGCTTTTGATTGTTTGCCTGGCTGGAGTTTTGAATTGCAAATTTCCACCAAAGGGAAAGTTAGTACATTTTATAATTGACATTTCAAGCCCAAAGCCTATCCTAATGATAAAACTTAAAAGGAATTTGTAGAATTAAATTGCATGTTTTTAAGGCATCCCTGTGAAACAAGAGCCAACTCCATATTTCGGTAGTCTATATTGCTATATTCTACACTATTTCTCAACAGTGTGGTCACACTGAAAATGGTCATATCTTCAACAGAAGTAGTAAATTTATATGTGACATTTTTTCCTGCAGATGCGTTTTTAAATGTTCCATTCCTGTGATCCTTTCTGTGTGGCTGAAAATGTTTTTTTTTCCCCCATGAGACATTGACGAGATATCCTAGCATTTTAGATAAATGACAAGTTGTCCATCAAGAAACCCCGAGGAATATGGAAAGATGTGTTGTGACTTCTAATTATAAGAGAGATTGAACAATGGAACCAGCAGTGAAACCATTTGAGTAAAGGCTGGGCGACCATCTATGATTACTGCATTAAATAGAAAATTGTATTAAATGGTCTAATGGGATCCTATGATTTTAAGCCTTCTTTACAGTCCCTTCGAGATGGGGGAGGAACTGCAGATCTCTTCTAAGAAATTAATTTCAGGACAGTAGAGTATCCAATGACTCTTCTTAAACTTTATAACCAGTAGAATCAATAAAAGAATCCTTTTGTCAACATATATTAATTGGCCACCAATCTGATGATCTCTCCTTTGTATTTTCTTGTTTCACTGAGTCTCTAGTTCTTCACCACAGAGAAACCTCTATTGCAGCTAACCTTTTTCAGCTCGGGTGCCCATAATGCAATGTCCTCCCCCCTGCGCATGCGCACGCTGCCCTCCCCACGCTGCCCCACGCATATGCGTGCTGGCCTTTCTGAAGCCTCCAAACTTCTGGTTGGCCCATTGTGCCGTTTTTCTCTCCCCTCCCCCCCCAGGCTTCTGGAAAGTTTTCTGAAGCCTGCGGAGGGCAAAAACGGCCTCCCCCCCCCCTCCGGAAGGCTGACAATCAGCTGGCCAGCGC
>JANHFT010009210.1:24107-51147 GCA_032467955.1 Pseudoxenodon macrops
GGTTCTATGACGTCACCAGCTGCTTGCAACCTACTCTATAGAACCGGGCCGAACCGGTAGGATTTCACCCCTGGTTTGGGTTAGGGATAGGTTCCCTTAGAGTGAGGTCCAAAAATTAATGTCTGGAATAGATTGTTTAAAGTTCTCTAAGGAAAGAGGAGGTGAAAGCTTTTCATTTGGATTGTATACTACTTTATAATACATGGGAAAAATCCCATCGCCAATGAAAACTAAACTAGGGTTTAGTTGAGTTAAGATTAGGTCTCCTTGGAGTCAGGGCCAAAAACTAACGTCATGGATAGATTCATAGGAGTTCTGCAAGGAAAGGATCAGTTAAATCTTTTCTTTTGGACTTGCTTATGGAAAATACCGTATTTTTTGAACTTTAAGATGCACCAGTGGGTAAGACGCACCAAGATTTCAAAGAGGTAAGTAAGAAAAAAAAGTTTTTGTCCCCCCGGTCCTGGCCCCAGAAGCAGGCCTCCCAAACCCTCTGTGCACCCTGTTTGTTGCAAAAACAGGCCCATTTTCACCTATTTTTGCAAAAAAAAGGGGTGCACAGAGGGTTTGTGGGGACTGGTGGGGGAAACAAAAATGCCCCTGTTTTCGTGGAAAATGGCCCATTTTCTTCCCCTTTTTCACAAACGGAAATGTTTTTGTCTTCCCCCAGTCCTCAGAAGTAGTCTGCAGACCTCCCAAACTCTCTGCGCACCCTCTTTTTCCCCTGTTTATGCAAAAAATGGGCCATACAGAAGGTTTGAGAAACCTGTAGAGTGCTTCTGTGGGCTGGCGGAAGGCAAAAACGACCCTGGTTTTGTGAAAAACGGCCCATTTTTTGCAAAAACGGGAGAGTTTTTGCCTTCCCCCAGCCTACAAAAGCACTCTGCAAGCCTCCCAAATCTTCTGCACACCCTGTTTTTGTGAAAAACTGCCCCATTTTTAGCAAAAATGGGATGCAGGGGCAGGGCTTCAGGAGGCCAAAAATGGCTGTATTCGGTGTATAAGATGCGCCAACATTTCCACCCTCTGTTAGGAGGGAAAAATACGGTACATGGGAAAATTCCATTGCCAATGAAAATGAAACTATGGTTGGTTTGCCAGTAATACTTTCTTAAATGTTATCTAAGGAAACAAACAATTATACAGTAGCTTTTTTTTCGGACTAACTTATGAACCATCTCAGTCTTGTGTTCGTCTACTAGAAGGAGAGTTTTTCCCCCATTTACCATAGTTGATTTTTTATCATCCTAACTTTCTTTGATCTGTTCAATTTTGAATCAGAATGTTTTGAATCTACATTTGTTTTCCTTTGTCAGAAGTTGCCTAGATGTTAAGATATTTGTTTTTATTCCCGGTTAGTCAAACTGTGCCATACGTGCTTATCAATCATTGTCATTTTTAGAGCAAATAGATTATTTACACAACATGAAACTAAATATTTACTCCAGCTGGGAGCCATTGTGGGAAGGAGCTGACAAATGGCTTACAAAATGATGGTATGAGGGAGAACCTTTTTGGATAATGATCAGGAAGGTTATGTGTATAGTTGTCAGTATCAGGCCACAAGCTATCAGGTATAACAATCATGTTATAGACTTTATTGTTGCTGTTAGAAGAAACTAATCTAAGCACAGGAACCTAAAAGGCTATAAACAGAAATGGGGAATGTTCCTTCAAACCATTAAAAGGATACGACATGCTATCATAAAATAAAGAATGAGTCCAACTAAGCTCTTAAATTGCCTTAGTGACTGACAGTGACCTGTTTCGGTTTGCTTTATGCTGTAATAAGGGTGGCTCGATTTTAGCAAAACTTGTCAAGTGATCAGAGATACTATGTTCAGCAAATTGTGGTTCAGTGTGTTATATACATTCATCTTACCACAGTTAATTCAATAAACCAGGAATGTGTATAATATGTAAACCCATCGAATAAAAAGACACTGAATGCCTGAACCAATGGCACCAATTGCTTAACTTGGATAAGGGAGGAACATTCAGGTCATGTGGCCTCTGGGTTGATTTCAGTGGGATGAAATGGAAAAGGGGATGAGATGGTGAGGAAGATATGACTGTAATAAAACAGAAAAGAAAAGAATGGAAAATAAGAATGGGACAAAAGAGGAGAGATAAGGTTCAGAGACAAGGGGGTATTATACAGTGATCTTGATTAAGGTTTGTTGAAGATACTTAATTTCCTGTCTTAAGCACAGAGATAGACTAAAGTCAAGTCCAAAAATGCTAGAGAATTCCTGGAAGCCTGGCACTCAGACAAATCAGCCACCAACAAACACATATGGATAAACAACATCTACATACCATTCAAAACAGATAATCAAAAAGCTAAAAAGGAAATAAGACCAAAACATCTCCTTGCTAGCAATCAATACTCAGATTGAGTATTCATACAATAAATTCCAATCTTGAATTCAACAGTTACAGGAAACAGAATGGAAAGCAAAAAAGAAAACTACAGTATACCAGAGATAGAGCCCTATTTAGTTCTTTGGCAGCAAAAGTAGAATTGCCTTGTTACTGGAAGTCAATACCTGTGAATGGAATCATTTTATTAGCTTCTTGATCTTCAGGAAAGGCCAATAAAACATGAATAGCAGAGAGGCTTATTTGAAGGCAGTGGAGAACTTGCCTGGTATGTGGGAAAGAGCAGAAGACGGCTTGGATCTTACCAGGCTAAATCATACATAGTGCCCATTTTAATGCATTTCTCATACTTTATCCCAAGCCAGGATCTGGGAATCATTTCACATGCAAAAATGCTGACATTTCAAAAGATTTGACGAACTTACAAGATTGGGATGTTTATTAACTTATTAAAAACAATTGGTGGTTTTGGGAATTGTTTGCATATTTTATAGATGGAGTATTATTTATCACCCCTGAAACATTTTTAAACATTTTCCTGCATGGTTCCTTGTTGCATGTATTTCTGGTCTATCTTCTTATACTAGATTACACTGAATTCCATGCATCCATTAGAGACTCAGAAGCATCTCCCTTTTGTTTAACACATTATTCCCTGTGAAATACCAGTTGTATTTCGAGCAAGAATAGTATTAAAAATAATGGGATTTTTCTATTTAAAATGGTACATGCATTTCAGTGAAACGATTCATAATATGAAAATTGGTTTTGAACAAAAGAAGATGGATTCTTTCAGTTATATTAGAAACTTGGCTATAATATCCACCTAATTGATTTCAAAAAGTTACACTATCCATAAAATGACCAGTAAATGTGGTATATTTATGCTTTGTCTTTACAGAGATGGTTCCTTGCTATACCACAAAAGTATCGCTTAGCATCCAAATATGAACAGTGGAATTTCTATAAACAGGAACGCTATAAAGACTTACTTCTGCCAGATGAATTACAAACCATCCTCAGCAGACAATAGCAACAAAAGCTCTTTTTAAGAAGAAAAGAATAAGCTATCAATAATAACAGAAGTTGACGCATAATGGAAGATTATTTAAATGACTAGGTGGGCATATGATAGTTGCAATCATATGTAACCATGACTGCATTCACTTTGCAAAATGGATGTGATTATACTTATATACTTATATGAAAAAAGTAGAAAGGTTTAGGTTATAAGGCATGTGTTGTAATGTTTTTTTTTTAGATGAAACAATAAACATTCTGATTCTTTCCTATCCCATCGTCAGGGATAGTCATTTGAGCCCTATGATTCACTGGAAAATGATCAGACTCAAGGTGTAATTAACTCTATGCAATGCATGTTCACTCAGTTTCTACTGTGCATAGTTCACTGCCAGGAAAGTAAACCTATTCCCTGGATTCATTTCATCTACTGTAGATTCCATCTTTCACCTTGGTGTTCAAAGTGATTGCAGGGATGGGTAAATGGATCTATACCACCTTGTGAGACAGATCCATCTGACACAGAGTGATTAGCCCTAAAGTCACCCGCTGATCTTCATGGAATGTAGACCTCAATCTAGATCATCCTATTTGCTGTTCAACAACTTAATTACATTTTCAGATGGGATGAAACATGTGCAAATAAATACATTTTATAGGCTTTATTTTTCAGTTTTTTAAAAAAACACCACATATTTTATAGTGGTTGCCCAGGGATTGTTTAGGTAGCCTGAGAGGATATGCATGAACTTGATGATCAACAATGCAGTTATATTTCTGAAACTTTATGTTGTCCTTCTTCCTAAAATACAATTTTCTTTCTACTTCTTTTTGAATGGTAGTCTCAGACAAAACTATTGCTTACTTTCTTTGTTGTATAATGGCACATAAGAAAAAGAAATTGAAATGATTGCTTATAGTTAACTTGTTTACTATATTTCTCCAAAGCTTCTTTTTCCATTGTGACCTCAGACTTGAAATAATTGCTAGTAATAAATTGCCATACCAAACCAATTATGGCGGCTCTTTTTTTTCTTTTTTTAAAAAAGAGTTTGCACTTTCATTAGAGGCCACCAGACCTTAATTCAGAGCTGGAGGCCCACAAAATGATAGTCACAGCAGACACACTTTGCTGCCACCCAATGGCTGTCTGGATTTTTGCAACGCAGATGTGGCAGCTCTATTCATTATTCTTCCATATATAATAATATTTTCAACTCTGGAGATTTTAATAGAACTCTTTACAGTAGGCATGGGGGCATGGTTAAAGATGATGAGCTTGTTAGCTGGAAAGCTGACAGCCCAAGTTCGAGATCCGAGTGCTGCGTGATTAGATGAGCTCCTGTTACTTACCCCAGCTCCTGCCCACCCAACAGTTTGGAAACATGCAAATGTGAGTAGATAAATAGGTACCACTTTAATGGAGAGGTTAACAGTGTTCTGTGTGCTTTGGGCTTGTCATATAGTCATGCTGGCCACATGACCATGGAAATTGTCTTTGGATAACACTGGCTCCCTTGGCTAAGAAACGAGATGAAGACCACCCCTTGGAGTCATAAATGACTGGACAGGAGAAACTTTTATGTTTATCTTCATGGTAGTCACTGTTATGATATCTGTGTGTTAAAATAAAGCCCCCATGCAAAACAACAGCACAATGGATTTGAAAAGAATGTATGGTTTTCTGGTTTAATTTCTTACAAGCTTCATGTAAAACTGTTGCCCAGTTTCCTTAGGAAATTTCAGCCAATCAGTCTGCTATTTGGAGTTAGTTTTTTTTGAATATATTCTAAATTACATGAAAACAAAGAACTTAAATTTTCTAGTAATCAATTAAAGACCCTGTGCTTTTTACCTACATAGTGAATTTTTCTATTTATCATTGTTAATAAAGTTCGCCTACGAAGATATTAATAAATGCAGAGCTGATCTACATAAAACGAAAACATCGGCAATCTTTAGGATGGTAAGAATTTGTCTTGATAGGCACTCATTTAGAAAGATACTATAAAACTTTAGACATATAAAAAGAGCTAGACACGTTTCAGCTGTTCAAAGATACAAGAATATTTAAGAACTAAGCACTTTCATTAATATTTGTAACATTATTTGTTGGTACAAACATTTGTTGGTTATTAAATGTTTTGATCTTGTGCATAATTTTATTTATTTTTATCTGAAAAAATTAGTTGATTTATAGTATGTCATTTTTGTTGGTTTAGTGCACGTTAAACTTGTAAAATAATTTTGTTTTGTATAATCCCTTTTTCCATTCAATAAATACTCTATATTGATAATCCAATTAATCTTATTTACTGTACTTTCATTTGTGTACTGGGTGTTGGCTAATTTTCATCCAGTCTCCTATCTCCCCCTTTTGGGGAATTTTTTGAAAGGGCCGTGATAGCTTCATATGGCCCTGGGAGAAGCAGACTATCTGGATCTCTTTCAGTCAGATTTCAGAATATGATACCTTACTAAAATAGTATTGATCATGGTTGTTGATAATCTCTGATAGAATTTGGTTTGGGGACTGTGCATCCATTCTAAATCTCCTTGATCTCTCAATGATCTTGATGTCATTGATATAGTATTCTGGACTGACTTTAAGGGTGTGATGGGGGAGGGGAGGGCAAAGTGTTTTCCTCATTCCCTTCAGGATTGATTTCAGTAGCTGTTGGTAAGAAAAGTTTCAAAGGTCCAAGCTCCGAACCCAAACCAAAATCAGGATGCCACTCGCCACTTTACCTGTGGGATCCCTCATCCTCAGGTCTCTCTCTGCTCCTATGTAACATCCACACAGAGTTAATGAGTAAGATCATCCATTGATATATGATTAAATATCATCAGTATCACCTTGCTGTCATTTTAGTGCAGAGGCCCCCAACCTTTTGGACCACAGGGACCGGTTCTGCAGAGAAAGGTTTTTCTGTGCCTGGAAGGGGTGTGTGTGGTTTTACATGCTGCCTGCATGCCACGGATGGGGCTTTGCTTGTTTGCGCGGCCTGGTTGCTGATATGCCACGGACCAGTGCTGGTCCATAGACTAGGGGTTGGGGGACCGTTGAGTTATGGTCATTATGATTTTTTCCTTCCATCATCTGGTAGTCCGAAGCAAGTTGCTGAATAAGTAACCTGTATGCCAGATAATTTGCTCAGTGCTTCCTAAGCTGTTACATTTAGAAATGATGTATGGACTCTTGTTCCATGAAATGTTGAAGATAGATTCTTCTGCTAAACCAATCATGTCTGAAATATGGAATGGAAGATCAACATTCTGATCGTCTCTCGAGCAAAATGAATCTCTGGATCTAGAGTTCAGTCTTCAAACACTGCCTAAGTCCATTCACCCATCATAATAAGCTGTGGTGACATAGTGGTTAGAGTGCAGTACTACAGGCTACTTCTGCTGGCTGCCTGTAATTTGGCAGTTTGAATCGCACCAGCAAGGCTCAAGGTTGACTCAGCTGACTGTTACTCCCAGGACCTTCAACTAAAGAAAGGTAATCCAATCCAGTCACTAGTCTTTTAAAAGCCAGTTTGATAGCTTTAATGATAGAAGAAGTGGGTAAAATGAGGACCCAAATTGTTGGGGGCAATATGCTGGCTCTGTAAGCCACTTAGAGAGGGTTGTAAAACACTGTGAAGCAGTATATAAGTCTAAGTGGTATTGCTATCATAGAAGTATGGAATCATAGAATTTAGAAGGGGCCATTTAGATAATCAATTTCAACTGTCCATTCACTGCAGAAATACAAATGGCTCTTCCCCTCTCTATTGGACTCCATCCAATGAAGGATTCCCTCTGAATATAATCTTTTCCCACTGTCAAACACTATTACCCCCAAGGCCTTCAACTAAACAAAAGTTATTCCTCCCAGTCCAGTCACTAGTCTTTTAAAAGCTATTTTTATAGCTTTAATGACCGAAGAGAACAAAAATACTTTAAAATGTATAAAAATACATTGAAATTAGCATGGTACTTAGATGATACAATTTGGATCTACCTCTAGTGCTTGTTTATAGAAAAGAAGCTATCACTTATAAATAAACTCAAATTTTAAGAGGTAACTAATAAAGTTAGTAGATCTTAGTCGACTCTAAATCAGTAAAGTTAAAAAGAAAATACAATTATCTTTTCTTTCCTCTTGACCAGTGACATTTAAATGCCACCTAGAAGTGGATTTTTCACTGTTGCAGGGGGTTGGGGAAGGAGAGTATCAATTTATCATAAGATCTGACAGCTTTTCATATAATGTGATTTGTTACAAATGGACTTCTGGTACAAGATGCCAAGAGGCCAGGAAAATATAAGTTTGCTTTGCTTCAACTGACAGTTACACAAGGTTCACAAGCAGAATCAGAATACACAAAGGAACCGTTTTTATTTTTTAATTGTATTACCTTACCTTTGTTTGACATCTGTTCCACAAATTCCACCTGTTTTCTTTCCCTTCATTAATCCTTACTTATCTTTCTTCTTTCAACTTGTGAATCTCCAGAAGGCTGTTTACAAAACTAATTTGCCACTAATTACAACATAGGTGTGTGGGTTATGTTTTTGGTGAGTTTAAAAGATGAAGCTAAGGAAAAATCAGCATTGAAGGAGCAAAACAGTCAATAATATTAATACAAGTCAATGGGATTTTTACATGGATCCATCAAGTTAGGTCAGAATTAGCTAAAATGCCAATACTGTACTCCCATAATGACATGAAACAGTTTATTTGGAACCAAGAAATGTATTTTCTTTTGCATTGAGACAGCAAAATTGATAGGTGATTAATTTCCCCACTGGTAAAAACTATACTCCACCTCTCAACCTAGAAATTCAATACCCTGGTCACGTTGATAAGGGAATCTGCTGCTAATTGCAGTGATGAAAAATGATGGAATGTCTATTATAAAATCAGAGTGTTAAGTCTGGCCTTTCATAGTAACAACTTGACACTGGATGCCTGTATATAAATCGCAAGATTTCAGTTGTGACTTTGAGATATAAATGTAATCCTTTCTCCCCAATACTTATGAAGGTAAAGGTAAAGTAAAGGTTCCCCTCGCACATATGTGCTAGTCATTCCCGACTCTAGGGGGCGGTGCTCATCTCAGTTTCAAAACCTAAGAGCCACCACTGTCCGAAGACATCCCCGTAGTCATGTGGTAAATGCCGAAGGCACACGGAATGCTGTTACCTTTCCACCAAAGGTGGTCCCTATTTTTCTACTTATATTTTTACATGCGTTCGAACTGCTAAGTTGACAGAAACTGGGACAAGTAACTGGAGCTCACTCTGTTACGTGGTGCTAGGGATTCGAACTGCTGAACTGATGACCTTTCTGATCGACAAGCTCAGTGTTTTAGCCACTGAGCCACTGCATTGCTATACTTATGCTGGTAAGTATTTGTAAATAATACTTTTTCATTTACTCCATCCACTCACTATGCTAGGAGTTTTGGCTATGCTAGAAATTTCAGGAAAATACATGGTGTCATTTCAACATCACAATCTACTGGAGGTTTTTCAAGTCGAAATACAGTAGTCCTCGACTTACAACAGTTCATTTAATGACCGTTCAAAGTTACAACAGCACTGAA
Source organism: Pseudoxenodon macrops (assembly GCA_032467955.1). NCBI lineage: Eukaryota > Metazoa > Chordata > Lepidosauria > Squamata > Pseudoxenodontidae > Pseudoxenodon > Pseudoxenodon macrops. Next base: position 33,104 of record JANHFT010009210.1, read on the forward strand.
AAAAGTGACTTATGACCGTTTTTCACAGTTATGACCATTGCAGCCTCTCATGATCATGTGATAAAAATTCAGATGCTTGGCAATTGGTTCACTGTGTCCCAAGGTCATGTGGTCAATTTTTGCAACCTTCTGACACGCAAAGTCAATGGAAAAGCCAGATTTGCTTTACAACCATGTTACTAGCTTAACAACTGCAGTGATTCAATTAACAACTGTGGCAATAAAATGAGGCAAAAGTAACATAACAAATGTCTCACTTAATATCAGAAATTTTGGGCTCAGCTGTGGTTGTAAATTGAGGTCTGCCTATATTTATTTGATAGCAATTACCCTTCCTTCCTTCCTTCCTTCCTTCCTTCCTTCCTTCCTTCCTGGAAGGGGAGCACCAGCAACTCCCATTTTAGCATTTTTGATACAATTAGAGAATAATGTATGCTTTGATTCATTATCAGAAGGGAAGCATTAATTTCATCATGCTGATTTCTGCACGTTCTCAGACATTTAAGGTTGGGAGATGCAAAGATGAAGATCAGTTTCAATGTGAAGCATTGGGAAATGCAGGTGATCTGCTTTGGAAATGCCTGAATCTTTAAAATGCAGTTTCACAATGCAATTCTCTATTTGTCTTCACGGAAATAAATATGTGTGTTTTCCTTAATCTATACCATTTTCCTCTTGCCTTGTGGTATATGCCAAGCAGACTAAAAAAAATGACTGAGCAGAACTAATACATAAATATCAACACTTTAAAAGCTCATATTAATGCATATTATGCATCTAAAACATTTTTAGAACATCCTTCATTGAGACAGGGTGTTACATCTCGGGCAATCGATCAAGAATTTTTTTAAAAAACATGCCAAAGTCAAATTAGGAGGAATTTGATTCTAACACCATAGGCATTCAAACTAAATTTGGAGTTTATTTTGTAATCCTTAGAAGAAGAAAAAGAAGAGGTACACTTTTTTTTGCTCTGGTATCTGTCTGAAATTCTATAAAAACCCCAACATTTACTTATACAATCCCTCCAGAGTCATCGTGAATTGGAAAGCCATATAAATCTTCTTAATAAATAAATAATAAATAAGATTCTTTTATTTGATTTTAATTCAAAGACAGAAATGTGATTCAAATGCATATAACATGGTCAGAAATGCTTTAAATCAGCTGGGTTGTTTCTTGGTATCTCAGGACTATGGTTCACAGCTGTAGTAAGATCCTAGAGAAAGACCAATTTAGTAGACAGAAAGCAGTTATGGTTCAGGAGAGCTCAAATAGTTTTTACTTTACCTTATAACTTTAGCAGCTCACTTCAAGCTTCAAGTATGAGGAATTCAGAAGCAAAGATGTGAAAGCAGGCTGGAGTAAGTCCAAAGGTCTCGGGACAAAGAGAGTTGCATAGATTAGTTCAGGAATCTGTCAGAAGATCAATACACAGGACAAGATGCTAGAAAGAGCCAAAGACCATAGAAACATGGGTGTGGAGCAGGATAATCCTTTTGATCAAGAGGAGAAGATATGAAAATTGGTCTTACATAGGCATGGCTTAATTAGAGGAACTGCTGCCTTCCTTGAGGAGTGATGCTCACCGCTTCTGGCCTCCTTAACTCCTAGTGTACTCTTGAGTTTGACATCCTATTGGAATCTTCCTCCTCATTATCTGAGTAATCCTATGGTTCATTAAGGTATGTCCATCACCTTTTGGCTTTCCAGGTTGACAGTCCATGAATTCTGCTTCTTCAGCATCTGAATCAGAGTTAGAAGATGCCATAATACCCATGTGCCCTCTGAGGCACCTTTGAAGCTACAGAGCTGTAGGCCTTATTCTGTGCTTTTTCATCTATATTTCAGAGAACTGAGATTGTGAGGCAAGTGCAAGTGACATGTAAGCAAGAATGTGAAGTAATATTTTTGTCCATGGAAGATTGTTTTTTCCCCTAAATTTTTATCCTGATAGGTATATTCTGTCTTACTACCATAGGTTTGCAATGAAGAAATATCAGGAGCACAAACAGAAATCAGTAAACATCCAGAGATCAAAAGTCAGGAAGGCACCAAGTGCAAACAGAAGCCAAATGAAAATCAGGATAATAAATGAAGAAAACAACTTGAGATTCTGAGTGCAGAGATAGCCAGAATGTCAAAAACAAGAATATTGAGTCCCTGAAATGCAACTATGTCTTTGAGAGATATGTACACTGATTTATTAAAAATCTTTCAAATTCCACATCCTATTTGCTTTTGATTTTGAGTAAATATCACATTTCAATATGTAGATTTTTGAGATGCTGATCAGAGGTGGGATTCAGCAGGTTCCGAACAGTTCTGGAGAACCGGTAGTGGAAATTTTGAGTAGTTTGGAGAACCGGTAAATACCACCTCTGACTGGTCCCGCCTCCATCTACTCTCCGCCTCCTGAGTCCCAGCTGATTGGAAGGAAATGGGGATTTTGCCGTAACCTTCCTCTGGAGTTGAGAAGGAATGGAGATTTTACAGTATCCTTCCTCTGCCATGCCTACCAAGCTATGCCCACCAAGCCACACCACACCACACCCGCCAAGCCATGCCCACAGAACTGGTGGTAAAAGTTTTTGAATCCCACCACTGATGCTGATGACTAATTTTAGAAACAAAGGAAAGAAGCTTCAAATGCCATTTGCATATAGAAATCATCATTCATTAAAAGAATAACATCAAAGCTTTCCACTGGTCAAGCATGTACCTTCCCTTGTTCACATTTACTGTAGCCATCAATTATTATTTTGATAACTTTTGCACTTGCATTGGGTTTTTTCCACTGAACACGCTTCCCTTTGATATTGGAAAGAAACAAACACTGCTGGAAACTCTATGGCTGACCTGTTATTAGAGTTGCCATTAAGCCTAGATGGTGTGGCCCGAATGTTTAATGCCTTATTATTCTATTTCATGTTGCTTATGAATCATTCTAAAACATTTTGAAAAACTAAAAAGAGCACGCATGGGTCAGTCGGATCATTTTTAATTTAATTGCTCTTGTTACAGCTGACTAGTCTCGGAGGAAGGAATGTTCTTTATCATTCCACTGTTGGGAAAGAAACTGTGTATAATTGAGTTCTGCCACTACCTTGTTTGGGGCGGCTCTAGTAATTAATTTGTCTTTGGAAGCATTAATTGCCTTAAGGCAATAGTCACACATTTAGATTCTTTACAATCCTTGGCTTCCTGTTCATGCCAAATAACATTAATATATTTCTACTTCTACTATGTCAAGATATTGTTGGGATGAGTTACGGCTGATGAGAATCCATCATTCTACCTTCTAACTGGAGGAGAAGGAAAAAAATAGAAAAAGGCATCAGTGGCAGCCACAAGGTCTTCCCAAAATATAAATAAAATTACATTCTTATTTGAACTTGCAAGCATTATTTCAATGTATAATACTTACCTTACTCTTTCAATCTATACACCTATATCAGTTGATATTATGCGTGGGAATATAACTATTGTCTTGAGCCTCCAAGTGAAGATTGGAGACAGGTAACTTTTGGATTTACTTTAATTAGGTGAATATTGGTTTTCGTACAGCATTTGGCTGGCATGCTGCCATCATGTGGACATTTTCCAAAATACAAGTCCCAATCTTAGTATGATATGTGATATTGCCACCACCTTAACTTTTTTGAGTCCCCTGTTTTGGATACCCCTGGTCTCCTTCCTTTTTATTCTCACCCAAATAATGTTGAGGGGTGGACTGCTGGGGGTTTGCAGGGGTTCGGGAGAACTACTAGCTAAGATCCTGTGCAGTTCAGAGAACCCCTAAATCCCACTCCTGCATGGCCCTGCCCACCCCTCCTCACCCCTCCCAGGAGTCCCCACACGGCCCATTTTGGATGCAGGTAAGTGCAGGGCATGCGTGGAAGCTCAGCTAGGGCAAAACATGGGCCTACAGGAAGTTCGGGAAACGGGCCTGTTTCCAGCCTCCAGGGGACTTCCGGAGCCTGGGAGGCCATTTTCACCCTCCCGGAAGGATGAGAAAACCCTCCAGAGTCTGGGGTGGGCAAAAATATCTCCTCCCCCATGGTGCAAGAGGCCCACCATGGTCGTGGCAGAGAACCCCTTGCTATTTTTTTTAAGCCCACCCCTACTTAGTTCTCTCTCCCTTTTATGTAGTGTGGAAGAGACCACCAGAGCTGGTTTCGAAGCTCATCCAAGAACATGTCCTTCTCTTCTGCTCTTCATCTTATTCAGAACCGTCTGTCAGAATTCTTCTTCACTGTTGCTTTAATTTGTTCTTTCTGGGCTCTTTAGAACATCACATCTTCTTTCTCAGTCACAGCCCCTACTCCTTCCCTCACCTACCACCTTTATCTCTCGTTTCTTCAGTGCTTTGGAAGGCCTGGAAAAGAGATTGAAAAGTTCCAGGAAGGAATGGAAGCTGTGACTGAGAAAGAGGGTGTGACATTCAAAAGAACCCAGAAAGAACAAATTGAAGCAACGATGAAGAAGAATTCTGTCAGACAATTCTGAATATTTTCAGTCTCTTTTTCTGTGTTTCAATTTTTTTCCATGTCACCTTTGACTATATTCTCCACTGAGCAACAACAGGACAGTAGTTAATGGTAGCAAATAACCACGGTAGAAAAATGTTAGTTATGACGACCATTCTGAAATAGAATTATTATTATTTTCTTCTGTTCAGTTATGTCCTATTTTAGGAGCTTGCCAGGATACGTCCCTCTGGTTTTCTTGGCAAGGTTTTTCAGGTTACCTTAAAAAGCTAATTAGCCCCATCTTTTACCCTAGTGATAATTAGGTACATGCACAACTACGCATCTGTCTATGCAAGAAGGCCACAGGTCTGCTTATAGATATTTCAAAGTACCTGGTCTTTCTCTTCTATGTTATTTTCAGCTTTTGCATTAACTTGCACTGACTTTCTAAAATAAGATATGTTGGAACAGGGGGAAAATAACTGTTTCTGTAATTATCCATTCATGATTTTGGTAAAGATAAGAAAGCATCTTGGGATGGGTACGTAAACTTTTAGACAAATGAATTATTGAGTTTAATGCTGATTTATTTAAACATTTGTATTAAAAATGCCCAGCTAACATCAAAGGAAATATGAGACAGAGAAACAACACATAGGCTTTGAATGATATGAGTTATATCACTTTGGCTTCTGATGCTTTGCTTGACTGCAATTTTGGCAACATCTTAAATTTTAATTTTCTAAGTCAGGGATAAGTGCAATGACTGGTTTTTGTCTCGTTTTAAACCAGGCTTTAGTTATGCATTAGATGTAGTTCTATGTTGCTTCCCATAATGAAGCAATTTATAAACTCTAAACAAATAAAAAAGGTAAAAAATCAAGTTCAACTGCAAATAAAAACTAGAATAAAATTCAACCAAAATCTTAATGGTTGTGGAAATGCACATGGGCATCCACAGAAGGCTATGCAAAAGAGGCAAATGACCAACTTGCTTCATGACATCATTGTAAAAATGATGTAAATGAAGTATTTAATTCATATAATTTATATGGTGATGCAATGATACATGCAGTGTAAGTTTTATTAAATTGTGCCTCTACTGAATATGCATGACATAGCAACATAAACAGAAAAATTTAAAGATACTCTAAAACGCATCAGCCCTTGATATAGTAGGTAGTGAAGTTCATTCCACATGGCAGTTATTTCTATGAACAAGGCTTACCAGTACTTCCACATTTCACCAACAAGCCACCTAGTAGTTGTGTCACAGATAACAAGGCTACTGAAAATAGTGGGTGTTTTAGGTTATTGAGCCCCTGATTTAAGATAGCTTGATCTTGAATTATAGAATAGAATAGAATAGAATAGAATTCTTTATTGGCCAAGTGTGATTGGACACGCAAAGAATTTGTCTTTGGTGCATGTGCTCTCAGTATACATAAAAGTACAAGATACATCTGTCAAGAATAATAAGGTGCAACACGTAATGATAGTCATAGGGTACAAATAAGCATTCAATAAGAAGTCATAGGATACAAGCAACAAGTTACAGTCCTGCAGTTGTAAGTGGGAGGAGATGGTGATTGGAATAATGAGAAGACTAATAGTAACAGTAATGCAGTCTTAGTAAGTAGTTTGACAGTGGTGAGGGAATTATTTGTTTAGCAGAGTGTTGTTGCAGAGAGATGGTGTTTGGGAATAACTGTTCTTGTGTCTAGTTGTCTTGGTTTGCAGTGCTCTATAGTGTCGTTTTGAGGATAGGATTTCAGATATCTGAAACTTTGAGTAGGAGACCAACATTCTGAAGGCGGTTCTATAATTGACTTTTGAACCAAGTATTTCCATTGCATCTGAAACAAAACTGAAGTCAAAGTATTGACAAAGTATTGACAAAGTATTGACAAAGTATTGACAAAGTATTGACTTGGGAACAATCCCAGCCTGAAATGGTGACATCTTAAGGAAAAAGTCCTGCATGAAACCACATTGCAATCATTGTGGGAAATGTTGAGCTAAATGAAACAATGATCCAATTCAACAGAAGACTGTTCGTTAGACTGATTATTGTCCTTGAACTTTATTTGCTTATTCATTACAGCTCTAGACCACACAACAACCACAATTCCATGGGTTGTACAAATTCATTCAAATATGTCATTAAAAAGAAAATCATTAAATTCAATATTGTAGCATTATGGGAACAATAACAACAGTGAGATGATTATAATAAAACAGTAAAAGTAAATCCAAGTTAAGTAGGAATTCAGAATTAGCAGGGATTAATGAAGCCACACTAGAGTGCATTTAGAAGAAACTAGAAGCTATTACAACCTTTCGGGGATAACTTGCTAGATATTATGAAAGCAGATAAGGTGAATCAGCAAAAAGTTGAAAGTATGGGGAATAACCAATAAGATGCTTAAACTATACAGGAATAGCTGTTTTTATGTGAGCCTTAAAGAAAGACAACAGTTTATGATAGCCATGCCGCATTCAGGGTGTACTTTCTCCAAAATAAAAAAAATATTGTTCAATTATTACTGCTTGTAACAGAGTACAGGATACAAGAAGAGACACATTTGATGGCTGGAGCCACTTTGATAATAATGCTTGCTTGCAAGTTTTGTCTTCTGTTCACCAAGTACATCCTGTGTCCACAGTATTCCACAAGACATTGTAGCTTTCTTCTGTTGGTGTGCTCTTATTTTGGGATGAGCAAAAACTTTCAGAATAGTCAGCAATCTTACTTTCCGATTTGAATACATTTTCCTGAATTGTTAAGTAAACTACAAGGAGGAGGAGGAGGAGGAGGAGGAAAGAAGCAAGTCATTCCTTCAAGATTAAAAAAACCTTAACGGACCTGTGCCTATCTGACTTATCCTATTTTCTGTACTGCAACCAGAGGTGGATTCCTACCGATTCGGATCGGTTCTACCAAGTAGGTAGTAAGCCGCTGGTGATGTCACACAGCCGTTTCTTGTCTGTGGACATCGCCATCTTTTTTTGGGAGGGAGAGGTTTGTTTTTTTTTTTAAATGAGTTTTTTTTCTTCTGTGCATGCACAGAAGCTGAGTTTCCAGCACTGTGCATGCATTGCCATCTTGTTTTCAGCCTTTTCTTTTTTGGAATTTTGTGGAATTTTTTCTACTGCGCGTGCACGCGTGCGCCCATGAGGCGTGCCCACGTGACGCGGGAGGCAGCAACCGGCAGCGAGGTAAGTTAGAACCCACCCCTGACTGCAACCATATTTTCTGTAGGTGATCGTTTCTATTACATATAAGAACAACATTAAATATCAAATAGATAACCTCTCTTGGAAAGACTCAAGCTAAAGCAATATGTCAGTTAGGGATGGGTTCTGGATCCTGCTCAGAGATGCGCCGTGCGTGAATGGTCAGTACTAAAAAAAAGCTTCTGCGCATGTGCAAAGGCAAAAAACAAGATGTCGGCACCTATGACGCAACTGAGAGAACTGGCTTGGGGGCGTGACAGGCCCGTGTCACTGCTGGTTCCAGAGAACCGGACTGCCAAGTTACTAATGGTTCTGTAGAACCGGTCCTAACCAGTAGGAACCTACCTCTGAGCATTGAGAGTTTGCTATGATGTAAACCTGTTTTAATATTATAAGCAACAGATCTCTTTAAAATCTTCAGTATACTAGCACCTACTAATCAGTGTTAACTTTTCCCCCACCCCTGCAGAATTGTTCTATCTCCCAGCAATTGCAATTTAGTTTCTGTTACTGGAAAAGTATGGCACGTTTTTTTCCAAAAGATTCAGCTGTCAATATTTGCATTTAATCATCGTCATCATGGCTGCTAAAAGAGTTTACAGTCAAATTTTATTTGTGTTTCCACAAGCTGCTGCATCTGCTGTTCTTATTTTCATTTGAAGAAAAGGAAGAAAAATAATACTGAACTTATTACTATGAAGATGACATAGCAATGATGGTGCATCTTGGTAGTATGGTAGTGCATTGGCACGTAGACCAAATAGTGTTGCTTTTTTTCTTCCTAGCGGAAACTCTTCCTTGAGATCAAACTATGACTTCCTGTTCCTTTTGTTTGTAAAAATAGAAAAAAGCAGAAGAAAAATGATGTCTTGGCACTGTTCGTTTTAATAAAAAGACCCATATATTATTGACCTAATAAAATATTCTTTTGAAAAAAAGAATACTTGAAAAGTAAGTTTCCATTCTATCAGCAAAATTATTCCTTGCTATGTTTTTGAAAAGCAAATTGCATACAGCAGACTAGTTAAAGAACTAGAATATCTTAAATCTTCAAAGGAAAAAGAACAATAGTTTTATTAAATGTGATTACTCCGAATGTAGTTCAGTGGATTATTTTCTATATTGTGCTTAGGACTGCATGCTTACAAAAAAGAAGAAAAATAGCTGAGTTTAGAAACAATTTAAAATGAAATATGACATGAATATGAATTCCAGTTTGTAAATTTACCTTTGTAGCTGAAGTGCTTTGGGTCTCTTGTGAAATTAGCTTTTTTACCTATAAATATTTTTACCTTCCCTAATAAAAGATACTTATAATCTATGGCTTAGAAAGCAGTGATGGAATGTCAATTTTAAGACAAGAAATGGCATAAGGGAAAAGTGAGGGAGAATGCAAGAGATACAATTTTTGAAGCCAACGTGGGATAAGAATTGAATTTTCCAAAATCACTTTGAGAATAGAAAGTTCTCAATACTTTGAAGTTATAGAACCAAAAGAAAGCCTTATAACCTCAATTGCTGTTTGTAAAGAAAATCAAGGTATTTACCAGAACTAAAATCAATTTACTGCCTTTTGGATTCTTTAAACGTAGTTGAAGAGCTTATTGGAGGAAAAGTTGAACAGATCAAAAAAAGGAAGATGAATTTTAACCCAGCAAATAAGGGGTACATCTATTTATATAAAAGCTCATTTATCATGCTCTAGCTTTGATGGAGACTAAATCCAATACATGATGATTATTTCTAGCTGCCATTGACCTTGTTAATTCTGGTTGTTTTTTTCCTTTCTTCTGCTATAAATGAGAGGTGAGAAAATTATTTCCCACCATTCTTATGGTAGCCCCAACAGAAAGGAAGAAACTCAGAAACTGAGGCATAAGGGATATCTTTGGCATCATAATTTTCCTGACATTATCCAATCTTCTGACTTGAGAATCATAGGATTACAAGGACCAGAACTAGCATTCCAAATGTTTGGAGAGTTCTGTACCTAATTTAGGGACAGGCAACCTGACATCCTCCAGCAGTTGGACTCCATCTGTCCTAAACACACAACCCAAGGAATGATGAGAACTATCTTCCAAAACATCTGGATGTCACCAAGTTACTTATCCTCCTTTCTAATGCAAACACTTCCTCCCAGAGAACTGATGATACATGAAAATACCCACTTGGCTGCCAAGTCATGGTGAGGAGCTAACCCATAAGGTCCCCTTTAAATTGACTATGCCAGGATCTCAGTAGAAATAAATCCATTTTGGAAGCTTTCCCACATGGCACTTTTCATAATATTTTTTGTTTAGCCTTTAAAGGATTATAAGGTTGGAAAAGGGAACACATTTTTTAGCGTGGTTTTGGCATGATTTGACATGGCTTGAATTCATTTAAATTGCTGGAGAATACTTCTTGAGGCTTCAATCCATGGAACAGGCTATTGATCCCTTTATCCTGCTTTAAGTGAGACTGTTGTATCCAAACTACTGAATTCTGCACATTTGAACCCTAATTCAATACATCTTAAAAGCACCTGACTGGGAAAGCTGCTTTATATGAAAGTGTCATTTGTTCGCTCATGGTGGTTTTTCCTTCTCATAATCAAAATTAACAGGGACCTTCCATATGTTCTGAGATTATGAAGAAGCTTAACGAGAACAAATAAACTAGTGCTGAAACTTGGCAAGATAGAGCTACTGTTGATTGGAGAATCGATATCCCTATTTCAGTAATCACTTCCAGATTCTCTTTGAATAAAGTAGAGTAGGATTTTACTGAAAATCATGTTTTTGAGTTTATTAGGAATCTCCTCAGCTATGCTTTAAATTTCCTGGTGATAACTAGCTCACAACAAGCCTTCCACCATATTTATAAGCAGGCTACAGAGACAGAACTCAGCTTTTAAAGCATATCTTTATAGTAGCCATATGCAGTCATTTGGACCTGGGGTTGTGCTCAGAAGATAATTCACTTTAAGTTATTTCAAAAATATGTTTAGCTTATTGTGTGGAACAAGCTGAATGGAACATATGGACTCATTTTATTGTATTTACAAGTACAATTTCTTGAGAGCTTCAGGGTTCTTTTAAGGAATTATCTACTACTTGATCAGCTGGCTTTAACATTTAAATCATTTTAAATGACACTGAAACTGCCATGATTGCTAAATTTGCATATGCTTAATAATGTATCTTAGATATGCAAATCTGATGTGAAAGCATTATATGCGGGTCTTAGATTTAGCTCAGTGTAGGTAGTCCTCATTTAATGACCGCTTACTGACCATTCAAACTTATGATAGTGTTGAATGATTGCTCCTAATAGTTGTGGGCATTGCAGCAATCTGCAGTCATGTGATTACAATTTAGGTACTTGGCATTTATGATGGTGCAGTGTCCCCATGGACCTGTGATTGCCATTTGTGACCTTCAGTGCTGACTTTTGACCAGCAACGTCAATGGGGAAGTCAGCAGGAAGTCGCAAATGGTGACCATGTGATGTCACACTTAAAGATGGTGCAGGATTTCCTTAATGATGGCAATCAGACCAGCCAGAACAGTCATATGAACATTGTGCTTTATGACCACTTAACAATGGAGACTCCAGTATGAATTACCACCATTAAGTACAGATTACCTGTATCAGATTCAATATGACCAGCAAGAGGACGAGATGAACACATTTGGACAAAAAGGGAGTTGAACTTGTTCCTTAGGAACTGACAAATGAATATATGAAAATGGTACTGAGTTCCAAACATGGGATCTTTATGCTGATTGCAAAGCAGCACTGTATCTATCTATGCATTTCTCTCTTTATAATCTTGATTTATTTCCACTCCAGTTTTTAGGGACTGTTGCAGAGACCCTTGTAAACAAAGAGGTGGGGACCTGAGTAGTGAGTAACATAAAATAAATGCTGTTCTTTCCCCTCGTGTAGAAAGTCTGCTGAAGTTTATTCCCCCACCCAGTCTCTTGAGCATTTAGGGATGGGATGATCTACAAAAACAGGCTTACTGAAGTCTTAGAAGTCTAAACCAAAAATTTAGAGTGCCACTCAAGATAAAATATCAAACTAAGAAAGTCAATGGGTCTGGCAGTAGCAGTTTGAAACTTGTTCTTCTTGCACCGATGGTCCTAGCCTTGGCTAAGACCACATAAGCAAAAACCTTACTTGTGTTGTCTTTGGCCCCTTCCTTCCCTTTGAGCAAGGTTTTCCAACATGAAGAACTAGCTCTCTTCTAGGGCAGTGAGCTAAATTCCAAGCAGGCAGACTAGAGAGATGGAGAAATCTGTTTATACAGGTCTGATAAGGATAATTCTAGCAGGCATCTTCTCTACAGCTTCTCTTTGTCATCTTCTGCCTCTCCCTCAAACTTCTTCTCCACCCACTCAACCTCAACCTGCCATTTCTTTGGAGTAGCCTTTATGTTTAGCAAGCACTGAGTCTGCAGGCATTTAGAAGGTTGATCACAAGGAGATTGATGGTATTCCTTCGCTGCAAGGTGAAATAACAGAATTTCCAGCTTTTCTATTTTTTTCCCAATTAGCCAACTGGGGGGGATGCTGATGGGTTATGAATGTTGTTAGCATTTTGAAGGTTGATAGCAGCAACTCATGGTCAGCTTCAGACGATCTTTGAGGAACTGGAGAACAGAAACAATAGTGGTTGTGTGGGAGCACTTCCTTTCTTCATGATGAGATCTTTGAATGTTGCTTCTTTCTTGTATGTAAGAGGAAACAATACAACTGAACATCTGAAATTATCTAAAAATTGGAACAAAGGATATGAGGGTTCCATGATGTCATTTTAAATGGTTCTGTTATAGTGACTTAAGACTAGTTGAGAATTTTATGGATGTTTGACTCGGAATAGGGTTCTCTAATCCCATAAGAGTGCTACTATCAGTGACTTTGAGTAGATATGAATCAATTTCATGATTTTTTTTGCAAAAGATAGAGCTAAAATAGATTTCCTGGGGAAATAAAAGTTTCCGAGCAATGTTAAGTTATAACAGGACATGGGAAGTGGAACTATTCGCAGAGCTATTCACAAAACTGTGTAATTCCATTGGGGGAAAGAAGTCATAAAAACATACCATTAATTTATAGTAGCTTTGTAAGAAAAAAATAAAATAAAAGTGGTAATAGGAAAGATGAGAACATGGGGAAGAGACCAGAATCTCTCCTTCCTCTGACAAAATGATATACTTTTGCCACTTTATGCTAATCGATTCAATGTTTCATCTCTTGTCTAAAATGCTATTACAGACTGCCAGGCTTCTCTTACAGTGTTCTGCAATATGGCCTATACTGTAATTAGGGGGGGGAAAAAAGCATATCCAGATATTCCAATTTATTTAAAATTTAATTGACCTAAGAAAGAGCTCCTCTTTGCAATTAGTAAGAAGAGGTGTTTTTTTGTCATGGTTTCCTGAGCTCTTTCTTCTTCCATGAAGCAGCTCGCCCAAAAGCACATGACACAAAAAATAATAATGACTATAAAAACCAACTCTACATCATTTTTCTTCTTTTTGCCCTTCTTTATGCTTGCGTAGCAGAATGTATGCTGAAATGAACTCATTAACTCCATAGGTGGCCGGTTTTTTAAAAAAAAAGAAAAGAAAGGAGGGGAAAAAAACCCACAGTTTTTAACATTGCAAAGAAAAGAATTGCAGACTTACTGTGTTAGAATACATCATCCTTGGTGCATTTTGCTGTGTTGGTTTTCCCCTACTGCTTCAGAAACTGCTGTGTGTAATTTTCTCCAACCTCCAGCCTGCTCTTCGGGTCTCCATTAGCACAGCAGCAATAGTGGCACTTTGCCAGGACTCTGGTTTGTCCCTCCGTTTCACTTTTTTTTCTGACAACACACACACAGTAGGCATGATTACTACCACAGCAAGTCCGAGTGGCTTCAAAATTGTCATCTTGCTTCTTCCCTTCTATTTTGGTACTAAATAGAGAGACCACACTGAATTGTCCTCGATTGAAATGCGATGGACTGTTTTCTGATAGATTTGTTTGCTCTCCAGCGGTAATTGAGTTTTCGGTTTAATGAGATGAGTGAATGAAGAAAAAAAAAATCATTGGGAGTACAGCTCTTTAAGGCATCTTGACTTATTTTGGTATCTTTATGATAGCATCTAGATCCAGTAAATCAGGATAGACAGAAGTGATACCCAAGGATTAGGGTGCCTTTTGTTGCTTCCTAGTCTTTCTGGATTGTTACAGCTCCCCACTCCCTGCCGTGGTATTTGTTAAAAAACTCTTTGATACAAAGCTGTGTTTCTCAACCTTGGCACATCTTTAAGATGTGTGGTCTTCAGATGTATGGATTTCAGCTCCCAGATTACTCATGTATGGAATTCAACTCCAGATATAAATCAGTATACAATGTAATGAGTATTACAGTACTTTACTCCTCCTCCTTTTAATGCATACTTATTTTCTTTACAAATGGGTGTTTATATGGATACATACCTGTCCCTCATCCCATAACTCTGTAGGGTTACAATGCTGAAATTTCATTTGTTGGGAAACGCAAAGAAAAGCCTTCCTAAAATCTCAGTATCTGCCAATGAACTTCTTCTTAGGTGAAATACTTTATTTTTCAGAGTATAAGTCACACTTTTTTCCCTCTTAAAAGAGGCTGAAAATTTGGGTGAATCTTATACTCCAAATGTAGCCCCACCCACCAGCCGTCCCCTACCCTTTGGCCTTCGCATGTCCTCTTCCTGGTTGCAGATATTGCCTCTGACAATGGCTTGTGTTTTTGGGCTTCATGTGTTGCGTTTTCAGCCTCCAAATGCTTGACGCACGGTGTCCAAAATGGCTACCTGGAACAGCTGCTGCCTTCTCTTACTCATTCCTCGCTTTGCCTGCTTTAGTCACTGGCTCTTCCTCCGAGGATCAACTGTGCTTTTGAAGCTGTTTTTCAGCTCAAACATGAACTAAGCAATACTTGCCTGCTTTTCTAATTGCTGCTCCCTCCAACAATCAGCATAGCTCCAACTATCCCCAACCTCAAAACCAGCTAGCAAACTAATGTGCTGAAGCTGACCAGGCTAAGGACTAGTCAGATGAATACCTGGTAAGCAGAATTCCCCCCCACCCTTATTTTCCTCCCCAAAAACTAAGGTGTGTCTTATATTCCGGTGCATCTTATATTCTGAAAAATATGGTAACTAACTGGTTAATGTATCAGACAACTTAAGTACCGGTAGCATATATGTTATTTTAAATGCACGCTACACTTTTATCTTCCCCTATTTATTATTTAAAATATTGATATGGATCTAACTTTCCATTAAAAAAAATACAAACAAAGCAGTATCTTAAAACTACTGATTAAACCATAAATTACAAAGAAAAAGAGAGGGTGGGGGAGACTATATTATAAGTTAACTAATGAAATATGAACAGAGAAAAACATAGATAAACAATTTAAAAAATCAGAGCAGCCTTAACAAACTTTGGGGTGCTTTTCTTGGGGCCCAAAGACAAAACAAGTAGCAGGAAGTCTACATCTGGGGTGCATTTCAGAACTATGGAACTTCCAATTGAAAAGACCTTCTCCCACTCAATGTCCCTAGCAAAGGACAACAGGACCGGCAAAGAGGACCTTAGGATGTGAGATGGAAGAGGCTTTCTTCCATGGTAGCATCCTGGAAAGATAAATAACCTAGGGAAGCCTACAATTGGTTTCTTTGAAAAGCACAGCAATCTAGACCACAGGGAGAATGGACCCCAAGAGAGGAGGCATATTATTTCTGGATTGTGGAAAGCCTTCAGAAATGGTGCTTTGCCACATATAGGAGAACCTACGTCACCTCTGTTCAAAGCAGCCATGTTGTTTGTAAAATTCACATGACTTCTTTGGCACTGGCACTGTTCCTGGCTATTTCACCAGGCTTATGGCCAAGCGGCGTATGGGCAGGATAGCTTTTCCACTTATAGCTGTATCGTATTGGTTCTTCAACAAGAGGAAACAGCCTGCAATGGGTGGGGAAGCCCCTGTGATTTGGCTGGTGACTGTTCAAAAGAGTCCTTAATATTTCTTAGACATAGAGTTACATATATTGTTGATTGAGTGTAGAGAAAGGGTGTGTTGCTTGGAATAGGGCAACATTTAAAAAAAATAGCCATCAAAAGAGGCACAATCATAATGTTGATGATACATCAATTTCAATTGGACACAGCAGAACTGTACTTTATTTAGGTATTTTGGGTGGAATTAAAAAGGTAGCATGATAAATTTGATAAGCTACTTGAAGGTTACTCCACTTACTTTATTTCCAAACCAAGAAAAACAAAAACCTATTCCTATGCTTCGATATGTGTGCTACCAAATTCAGAAAGCACAGTTGGGGTCTCTAGGGAAAACAGAAACGACATTGAGACCATTTGTAGCCCACATAAAAGCACAAAAAGATTTGTTTTACCTTAAATTTAAAACATTTTCCTTCTTGTTCAGGAGTTGCTGAAATGCAACCACATTAATTCTTATGGTATAAATAATGATTAGCTACCTGTCATCTCTTTTCCCATGATCTTTTTGGGATCATTGCTAAGTTGGTATTGAAAAGATAGATGATGTTGTAAGATGACATTTCGCCCCAGATGGATGCCAAATATGGGCACTGAGAAAAGTGAGACATCCATTTAATTACAGTCCCTTCTTGTTTTATTGGGTTAACATTACAAGACAGCAGGAAAAGAAATGTTAACTTTCTCCTGTTGGTTCTGTCTTTATAAAGAAAACAGGAATGGATTAAGACATGTAACTAAAACAGTGGAGAAAACCTTTTAATGAGGTTTCTGATTGTGTATTGCTTTTCAAGTTATACATACACAGTAGGCAACTTTTATCTCGCTAAATTATCTTGCAACAGATAATGAAGCTGTTGTTTGGGATTCCTGAGGTATATAACAGATGGCACTAAAGTGGAACTGTGGGTGATAGTCAAAGCAAGGAGGAGAATTTTTTTTGAAGTTGTTATATATATAGATGGCACAGAGGTGAAAATGTTTCTTTCTGGCTCGGGAAAAAATAAATACCAGTATCAAAATAGACAGCTGCAAAATAGAAAAAGAGGCCAAGAGGACATGCTTAAAAGGAGCTATAACTAGCTTCTGATGTGTGTCTTCTACGGGATACAAAAAAGGACTAATCAGTATGGTTGTTATCTCTGGGATATGACTAATTTACCTATTTTCTGTTTTCTCTTGTACAAATGTTAGTAACAGTGTTTTTCTTGAAATTTTAGAGGCACTGTGATTTTGACTGTAATTTAAAATTGCTTTAGAACTAAATCTTAAATTCAATTGTTAAATAACACTGAGTTGACTTCAATAGAGTTAACTCAGAGTTAGATCTTAAGCAAAATATAAATACCCATAGTCAGGCAAATTCTTTTCTGGGACCAAGCAGATATTTCCCAGATTATAGATGACATTTGAAATCTGCTGAAAGGCCAAGAGTCAGGTAAGAATATATATATATGAGAACCTGCTAGCCCAAGGGTGTCAAACTTGCGGCTCATGGGCCAGATGCATCATGTGCTGGCCATGCCCACCCCTGGTTTAGCAAATGGGAAAAAAGTCACTATATGTCACATGACAATGACGTGATGATGTCAGTTTGACACCCCTGTGATAGCCCTTCAGATCCAGAGGAAACATTGGAAATCTATCTTGATAGTATTTCCCCTAGAAATGGAAGCTAGGTTGATGTTAACTGGCTCAGCTTCCTAAGACCTTCACAACCCTTTGTAATCTTGGGGTGACATATTAGTAACCTTGCATCCGTGCATTGCTTGCATGTGGAAGGATCCTTACTGGGTGGTGTCTGCTATGCTTTTATCCTAGAAATTACTGCTTTGAATCATATGATTGAAGTGGTATAAAAACATTTGTAATAAATATTTTTTTGGAACAAAGACATATATTTGAATCCTTATGCAATCGATGGCTTAAATTATGACTAATGACCAATACATATTAAGAAGCCTTTCTCACTGTGAGTAATGTAAGTATCTGTGTGGACTTTTTTTATCTGGACCTGCTTTTGATCTATTCCTTGTCTTGAATGGGGCAGCTTATGCATGCAACAAACAAATACAATTTACTGGTTACGATTCTTTTAATAAACGATTGAGGAGAAATAGACTACCTATACTGTGAGATATGACCCTCAAGGAGTTTTTCTTTTTCTTAGGACATGTAGGGTACATCTCAGTATAACATATACAGTTTTTTTTAATTTTTAATTGAAAATTGTACTAATAATAGTAAAAGACAATGCAAATCGAACTGAAAAAATAAAATATTAATGAAAGAG
>JANHFT010009212.1:9458-21173 GCA_032467955.1 Pseudoxenodon macrops
TCTTTGTGGCAACCCCTGAGATATTGGAACACTGCTATCATGTCTCCCCTAGTCCTTCTTTTCATCAAACTAGACATACCCAGATCCAGCAACCATTCCTTATATGTTTTAGCCAATGGTGAAATCTACTTATTTTTCCTACCGGTTCGGAAGCTCGCTTTGCTCTTGCACCTTCGTTCCTTTTTCACTCTCTGTGCATGCCCAGAAGACTTTGCACATGTGCAGAGGATAAAAAACTCAGAAATGATGACGTTCGTGCAGGTGGGCGGAGCCTCATATTATGGCTGCCACCGGTTCTCTGAACCACTGGCAACCGTTGCTACCTACTCTCCCGAACCAGACCGAGTAGGTAGCATTTCACTACTGGTTTTAGCCTCCAGTCCCCTAATCATCTTTGATGCTCTTCTCTGCATTCTTTCTACAGTCTCAACATCTCAACCAAAACTGGATGCAGTATTCCAAGTGTGGCCTTACCAATACACTATAAAGAGGTTGTCAAGCAAGCTCCGGACAAAGCTACTTTTGATTTAATCTATTTTACCCTTAAATCAGAGGTGGGATTCAGCAGGTTCTGACCAGTTCTGGAGAACAGGTAGCAGAAATTTTGTGGTATGCCATGAACGCAATATACATGGCTGAGGAACAACTTGGCTGACAGTGGTATTAACACTTCACGTGATCTTGATTCTATTCCTCTGTTTATATAGCCTAGAACTGTGATGGCTTTTTTGGCAGCTGCTGCACACGGCTGGCTCATATTTAAATGGTTGTCCATTGGGACTCCAAGATCCCTCTCACAGTTACTACTATTGAGCAAGGTACCACATATACTGTACCTGTACATGTTGTTTTTCTTGCCTAAATATAGAACCTTGCTTTTTTTTTTCACCATTGAATTTCATTTTAATGGCACTGAATTTGATTTTAATTACATTTAAGGCAGTGGTGGGATTCAAAAAAATTTACTACCAGTTCTGTGGACAATGCTTGGTGGGCATGGCGTGGCTTGGTGGCCGGGGCAGGAGGAAGTTATTGTAAAATCTCAATTTCCACCCCACTCCAGGGGAAGCATACTGCAAAATTTCAATTCCTTCCCCACTCCAGGGGAAGGTTACTGCAAAATCCCCATTTCCTCCTGATCAGGTGGGACTCAGAAGGCAGAGAATAGATGGGGGTGAGACCAGTCAGAGGTGTTATTTACCGGTTCTCTGAATTACTCAAAATTTCTGCTACCGGTTCTCCAGAACTGGTCAGAACCTGCTGAAACCCCACCTCTGATTTAAGGGTAAAATAGATTAAATCAAATGTAGCTTTGTCCGGAGCTTGCTTGATTTTTGTCATGTTCTCCCCAGTATACATTGTCTTAAAAGTTGCAAAGTTCTATAGGTAGTCCTCAATTTATCACCACAATTGAGTTCCAATTTTTTGTTGCTAAGTGAAATACTGGTTAAGTGAGTTTTGCCCCATTTTATGACCTTTCTTGCCACAGTTGTTAAGTGAATCAATGCAGTTGTTAAGTTAGGAGCCTGGTTGATAAGTGAATCTGGTTTTCCCATTGATTTTGCTGGTCAGAAGGTCGCAAAACAGGATCACATGACCCTGGGACACGGCAACAGGCATAAATGTGAGTCAGGGTCTAAGCCTCTGAATTTATTGATTTTTAAATAAAATTTTATTACACATTTTCAACTTTTAAAATCATATTTACGCTCTTACAGCTTTCCAAATTTTAATCATGTGATCCTTTCTAATCATGTGGGCATTGAAGTTAGATTCAGTCAGATTTATGGTTCAGTCAGCCAGAAGAGGTGAGTGGTAAGCGGTAAGCGGTGAGCGGGCGGACATGGGTGGGGCCAACCAGGAGTGATTTTTACCAGCTCTGAGAACCGATTCAAGCCAGACCGAGGTGGTAAAATTTCACTCCTGGGCTGTGCATTGCATAGGCTCAGCAAATCTGTCAGTACCTGGACAAAAATGCAAAGGTAAGTGGGGATGCTTTTGCAGGGAAGGGGAAATGAGGCTGAGGCATCCTGGAGTGCAGTAGCTTTGCACCATATTGCAGTACCTCCAACTCACTCACAGACTTCTGCTGTCCCTCCTGAGGGACCCCCACCCCCACTCTCTTTACCTGTGACTCCATTCACTTCATGTAAGTTCACTTAGCAACCCCAGCCATGAATGGTGGGATTGCAGTTGTTCAGCAAAACCATCGTATGACCTCTCACGTCACGTCCACTTCCCCCAACAAGCAATTTCCCAGCCCTAATTGTGATCGTAAGTCGAGAACGACCTGTATAATGTTTTTCATTGTTTTATTATATCATCTCAGCTTCTGTTAATGTATAATTGAGATTTACTTTGCTACATTTTATGACTACGCACTTTATTGCTTAAATATTTCTCAAGCATATTATTGGCTATATTTTCTGCAGTTTTATTGCTCCAGGCCTTCTGCCTTCATATATATATATATATATATCAGCCTATTTTGCTTTCCCCCCTCCCTCCTTCATATTATTCTCCTAGCATTTAAGGCTGTTGTCTTTGCCACTGAAAAAAAATTAGTCAGTCCCATTTGGCATTTTTGCAGCCTTTTCCTGAAGCAGCAAGATGGGAGTTTCCACTGACCTTCCCAGTTCCTAGAAATTATCTACCTGTCTTTCATCAAGGCACTGTGGAGCCTTGTCATATTCTCCTGTCCTACTTGGCTTTGCCACTCTCTACAAGAGTGGCCAATCTGTAGGTTTTTCAGCTTTTCCTTCTTTGCCGGAAGATACAAGGAGAGAAAAACAGCATGCTGGTTGTCAGCCATCTTTGTGTTAGCCTAATGATTACCGGTAGTTAGATGGGATTATGTTGAACTCATCAGAGGAGGAGGAGGAGGAAGCACAACACAGAATTACTGAAAAGGGTGAGATTCATAGTTAAGTCGCAGTTCCTTCAAAAATCTGCTGGGACAATTTGGTTAGCTATTTAATTTTCTGCCTAATTAGAAGACCAGAACTGGTGGAGGTCCAGAGGAAGTATTTTGAGCACACTATGGTTTAAATGGGAAAAAAATCAACCAATCATTTGCTTTCTTGACCCTTGCTTATCTTGATTTCTGCAATGGTCAAAGGGAACTAATCACGTGAACCAGGGGTTTTGCTTCCGGTTTGCTCAGGATTGCGCTGCATGTGCACGCGTGAAGCCCACACATACAGCAGTAAAAAACTACCTTCTACGCATGCGCAGAAGCTAAATCAAAAATGGCGGCACCCACGGAGACAATGGAACCAGATCCGTGACATCACTGCGTCATTACTACCGCAGTACCGCAGAATTGCTGCTATGTTACTACCGGTTCTATAGAACTGGATAGAACCGGTAGGAACCCACCTCTGAAGTGAACCTAAATGGTTCCTAACAGTTCATTAAGATTGGACCAGGAGTTCATAAAATAAGCAATGCTGAAAATTAAAGAAGTTTCATCAGATTCAAATGCCTTTTTTAGAGAAGGGTTGCTGAAGAGAATGATGACAAGTGCAGATGTAAGTGCCATTGGCTGAAACACATTTTTCAATCTAGGTTTAGAGTGAAGGTTGGCACTGGTAGACTCAGTCGCCCTGGCTGATAACCATTGATTCTGCTGTATAAGTTTTAAACAATGCATGGTTAAATATTTTCATTTGCCCACCTTTGAAGAAAACATGGTACTCCATAAAAAAGGAAAATGAATTTCCAATTAAAGTAAATACTGAAAGAACAATGTTTTTTTTCCCTGGCATCCTTATGCATAAATACATTACTAATGCAGCCACCCTTTCATCTCAAATTTAATCTTCTCTAGTGCTACAGAATCAGGGCATCAGCATCTCCTACTTTCTAATGGATTTCCTGCCTTTTGTGTACGTAGAGTAAAGACTGGAGGCACATTCTTTCAGTTTAGAATAAATCATAATAAATCATAATACCTAGAATACTGTGTGTTTTCCTAACCCAGTTAATTCACAGATCAGGATTTGAAAGAATACTTGATATATTTGGATCTAGCAATCAGCCTGAAACATTTCAAAATCTGTTGTGGGAAGAAGCTATAGTTTATTTGAAGCCAATAGTAGAGACATCCACAGGAAGATCAACATTTGCAATATGGAGGACTTGTCTTGGCGATTGAAGTCTCACCCCTTTTGTACATGCATCTCCAATATATAAACATGCAAAGGGATTTCCACCACAAAGACATATTTACCATCTTGAAGGTTTTGACTGTGGACAACTGTGGTAGATATTTTTAACTTCTGTCTCTTGTGAATAAAACAAAAGAAGAGAAATGGAGAGGTTGGTTCTCAACCACTTGTGACTTGCTACTGTTTTAATAAAAAGTCTCAGCAAGATGAATGTGTGCTGTGTATGGGTGTGAAGCTGCAATCAGTCTTTAACAGAATTCTTTAACAGAATGGAGAGACGCCTTTGAAAAAGAGATACACAAGAATATAGTACACAAGAAGTCATAATCTTCCTGTAGGTGTGACCACTCGGAAGAGATGCAATTTGAAGGTTAGGTGACAAAGAGGAACTGTACTTACATGAGATTAGGCTATTTATCCATCTGGCTCAATATTATCTGCTCGGATTTAGAAT
Organism: Pseudoxenodon macrops; assembly: GCA_032467955.1. Lineage (NCBI taxonomy): Eukaryota > Metazoa > Chordata > Lepidosauria > Squamata > Pseudoxenodontidae > Pseudoxenodon > Pseudoxenodon macrops. Next base: position 14,082 of record JANHFT010009212.1, read on the forward strand.
CATGGTACTCAAAGAGACCTTGAAAGTCTTCTAGTCCAGTCTCTGGCCCAAGGCAGGAGAATTTATTGCATCCTAGACAAATGGCTGTCCAATCTTTTTTGAAGAATTCCAGCAATGGAGCACCTACACTTCCTGAAAATAAGGTGTTCCATTTAGTAATTGTTGCCACTAACAGGAAATTTCTTAGTTCCAGATTAGACCTCTCTTTAATAAGCTTCCATCCATTGCTTCCTGTTGTAACCTCAAGTGCTTTGGAAAATAAGTTAATCCTGTCCTTCCTGTGATAGCCCTACAAGTACCAAAAGGCAGTTATCATGTCACCCGACTCCTTCTCTTCTATAGGCTACAGCTAGACATATCTAGTTCCCTTAATCATTTATCATACAGTGTAGCCTCTACGCTCCTTATCAAGGGAGAAACACTCCTTTGTTTCTCTTCTCTGCACTCTTTCTCTGGACTTGGTGTCTTTTTTTATCATACCAATCAGAATTGGGGGCAATATTCCAAGTGCGGACTCTCTAATACAGTGCACAGTGGTACTATCTCATGATCTTGATGCTTTCTCTCTCTCTGTTGATGTAGTCTAGGACTGCATTGGCCTTTTTGGCAGCTACAGCACTCTTGGTTCATAGTTAAGAGATGTTTTGCTAGGATGCCATGATCCCTCTCACAGTTACTGCTGTTGAATCAGGTACTGTATCACCTATTTTCCCCCCTTCGCTAAACCGGGCGGGGCGGGGTCAGCATGTGACGCATCCAGGCTGCAAGTTTGACAACCCTGATCTAAAGGGACAGGGGTGGGTTCTGGATATTTTTACTACTGGTTCGCTCAGGATCGTGATGCGTGTGTGCATGTGCACACGCAGTAGCCAAAAACTAGCTTCTGCGCATGTGCAGAAGCAAAATCCAAGATGACTGCACCCATGGAGCCACCGACAGGACTGGCTCTGTGACATCATCACCAATTACTACCAGAACTGGATAGAACCAGTAGGAACTCACCTCTGTAAAAGGACAATTCTAACAAAAAGAGGAAACCTTTTTTAGGCTAGTCAAGAAAAACCAAATGGAAATGCTAGGTAACAGTTAATACAACACTGTCTTTTTTCCTGATGCTTGAAAATACTTGTAGCTCTGAAGAACTGCATATCATCTAGCTATGTTTCATATCAAATGCTCAGATGCAACCTATGAATCTTCAGATTGATATTTGTTTAAAACATGGCAGCCAATGAGTAAAATATCAGAAGTTGCCTTAAAAGTGACTCAGGCTTTTCTGCTATTGATCTCAGGTCTTTTAAAAAAATATTTACTTGGAACAGATAATTATCCGCTGTGTCATGGATTTGGAGGGAGTCTGCAGATTTTATATTTGAGATGCATTCCCTTGGATTTCAAATGCTGCATACAACCTGTCTCAGTCAGATTGCAGTGCTAATAAAGATTCATGAAACTTCACTAACAGCTTCCTAATGAACTCCTTAAAAGAAAGCTTTAGGGAGCTTTTAGTTTACAGCTGCAATGAATACAAGTGGATATTGAACTGGGGCGGAGGAGGAGAGGAGGGAACTGCAGCTACATTTATATAGAAGAATTAAAAGGCAATATATTTTCTCACTTTCCCCAGTTCCACAATTGCTTACTTTACTTCCCATTTCACCACGCCTTTTCCTCCTCCTCCTCCTGATCCTCCTCCCAGAAAACATTTATGATTAGAAGATTGTGACCTATGATCATTTAAGAAGCATCCCATTGGCAGATCAACATTGCTGATAACTTTCCTTTTCAAACATGGTAGAGAAGACTTGGTGAACTGAATGCATTCTGCCCAGTTTTGTTCAAAGGCCACTTATATTATGGCACTGATTGATTTCCATTCTTTGCCACCTTCCTGCTTTTCCATTAAGTTGGAAGGAAGGAAGGAAGGAAGGAAGGAAAACATGAAATCATGAGTAGAAGCAGTCTCCTTGAGCTGCTTGTAAACATGAACAGACAGTTTATCCTAAGGGTTTTTCTAGACAGCATACTTATTTATTAATGATTTATTATAATAGCTTATATGCATCCACATTCCAAAGACTCCAGGCATTGGAACAAGGCTTCCTCGTTATTATTTTTTTAATTATTTACTAATGCTTCAACACCAACTTGATGGCACATTAAAAAAAATAAACAGTGTTTTAACCCACCCTCTTTGGGTTTTTTTTTTTAAAAAGCACCCCAAAATAACCACAAATGACTTCTGAAACAGGCTTAAAAGGCCATTTAAATACAAGGTTTAAAATTTGCAGCAAAAACCGTCTAAGACATCAAATCCCCAAAGAAGAGAACCACTTAGAAGAGTTGCTGAATAAACCCTACAGGATCCATTAGAATGGAGCCAGGTAGTAAAGAGGTTCAACATGTGGAGACTTCGGTGGGAATTAGCCTGGGAAAGGGGAACCTGCCAATGCAGACTGATGAGATTAATTTTAAAATATTAATAAGAGTACTTAGCAACAGTTCATTACCATCTGAAAGAATTAAATTGCAGTTAGTCTTTTCTCAGGCTTCTTATGATGAAATTAGGTATCTGTTTCTCCCACTCCTGCAACAACTTAATGGAAGCGCTATTTGTGTTCATTATGCTGAATGTTTGTTATCAGTTGACAGTTGAAATGTTCAGCCTTCGTGTCCCGAGAAACTTGAGTTCCCACAGTCTGCTTCTCCCTACCTGAAATAAGATGAATGTGGGATACTGTCATAATCAGAGGTGGTATTATGCCGGTTCAAACCAGTTCGCCCGAACCGGTAGCAGAAATCTCAGGTGGCGCCCCGGATCTATTTCGTCCTTTTTAGGTATGTTTTTGAGGCCAGCCACATGCATGGAAGGACATGCGCATGTGAGAGGTGGTTTGTGAATCATTTTGTTGCTGATTTGCTCAGGGTCTCACCTCACGCAAAAAATAGCTTCCACACATGCGCAGAAGCAAAATCCAAAATGGCGCCGCCCACAGAGACACCGAAGGAACTGGCTCCGTGATGTCATCACTGAGTTACTACTGGTTCTAAAGAACTGGTTAGAACCAGTAGGAACCCACTTCTGGTGCATGTGGGGAAGTGGCATGCGCTCCCACATTTGCGTGGAAGTTGCGCGTGTGCTCACTTTTGTGAACCGGTAGGGAAGGTAAGTAAATACCACCCAGGTCATAATGTAGAATTATGAAATTTTTACTTCTGAAATGTAGCAATTCTATAAAATGCAATCAAATATAGGAATAAATGTTTCCTCATTATTTACACTAAAGCATGATCAGCTTGTAATATTTAGGGTAAACGTTGTCCATAATGTTGCTTTCCATTTGTCTAACACCAAACACTTCCATGGCGCATCCATTTTTCCTTCTCAAACTTTAAATATTCTTTTAAAAGAAAAAAATGCGTTCATTTAGATGTATACCTCGCCTTTCACTAGAAGATCGATGCTTCATATAAAATAGTCCTTTCTTTTGCTTCTCCCACAATAACAATCCAGTGGGATAGGTTGGACTGAGAGAGAGATCGATTGGCCCAAGGTCATCAATGAGATTCTGTGAATGTGAGTCTTCTCAGTCTTTGTTCAAAATTTTAATCACTACACCTCAGGAAGGTTTTTAATTCATTTCAGTGTATTTAAAATTAACATGGTCCCCAGATTACAGCATTTTTTTTTAAGCAAAATTATAAAAATATGAATATGCAAAATGTAAAATGGGTCATAAATATTTAATGCACGTAACTGTTAGCATTGACAAATGGTTCCTATCTTCCCTTCATCTCCAAGTTTTCAACATACAGAGAAATAAATAAAATCAGATGGGATTAAAAAGCTGGGCTGCCTATCCAATCTTTGTCGGACATGAACATGGTGGCAAATGGAATTTTCTGTGACTCTGGAAGGAAAGCAGATGGGCAGAATCTGCTTTCCTTACAGAGCTGTGTCTGGTTGTGTCTTATGCATTCAATGTAAAGTGACTGCTGGTTCGCGTGACTTCCTTACTCTCTGCAAGCTGTGTTGCTAATGCACCTGAGACGGTCCATTTGCAGCTTGTGACTTCAAGTCTCCAGAGCTTCCAGGATCATGACTCTAAAATTTGGCAACAGTTGAGAGTTGCCTTAAGGTTTTGCTTTTGTAAGAACTCCAGGTCTTTACGGACACTTAAAAAGACTTTAAGAGTCTGTTAGCTTTATTATTTTGCTCTCTTCCCAATCTTGCTGTAAGATATAGAATCATAGAACTATAAAGAAGGATGGATCAACCCCCTGCTCAGTGCAGGATCCATTGCACGGGTGTCAAACTCATGGCGTCACATGTTTCATAATGTTTTTTCCAGTGGTGGGATTCAAAACTTTTTATTACCAGTTCTGTGGGCTTGGTGGGCATGGCAGGGAAAGAATACTGCAAAATCTCCATTTCCTCCTGATCAGCTGGGACTCAGGAGACAGAGAATAAATGGGGGTGAGGCCAGTCAGAAGCGGTAATTACCGGTTCTCCGAACTACTCAAAATTTCTGCTACTGGTTTTCCAGAACTGGTCAGATCCTCTGAAACCCAGCTCTGTTTTTTCCCTTCACAGAGCTGGGGTGGGTGTGGCCTGTGCATGATGCATCCCGCCCATTGGCCGCCAGTTCGACATCCCTGCTAGAGCCTTTTTGACGGATCTAACCCATTGTCTGAGGTGTTTTTAACCCATGCTAGTGGGGTCTTCCTATCAATAAACATGAGAAAATCAATTGAAAATGTCAACTCCTTTTCTTTAGATAACTGCTCCACCTAGATCACCTTTTCGGTAAATGCAGTACTAAAATGCAAACACTGGTATACAACTGCACAAATATAGTCCATTTACCAAAAATGCAACATATCCAGTGGTGGTGAATGCTGGGAACGGAGTTCATTTGGCACATAAAAGTTTGTCCAATCTGATATTGTGCATTCCCAGGATTGCTTCAGGGCAATTGCAGTCAAGGTGGTAGCCCAATTTTTCACTCATCCCCAGAATTGCCCAATTGCCTTTTCTAAACCCAAGTGCATCTTGATCAGGATTACCAGATATTCTGCCAAAAGAGGACAAGTCCTCATTTTTATCCTCATGTCCTCCATCCAGCAGGTGTAGCCTTAAAATCAAATGTTGGGTTGCTTTTTGAGTTATCTCTTCCTGTGCAGTTTTTCTCCAAGGCCCACTGCTTTCTTAATAAGTGCTAACCACAAGTTAACAAGATCAATTCTGCTACCTTAATTAGTACCCTCTCACTTGACATTGACAAGACCTTCATCAGTAAAGGGTTTATTTTTTTAATCTCCTAACCAGGTCTACCCTGTTCCTACCACTGAAAAGCCAGGGTTTCTCATGCTGGAAAAATAATGTCATATTCCTGTTAGTCTTAGTGTACCTATTTTCAATTGATTGTAATTTCTGTTGAGGATGCAGTGTGTCCTCCTTCACCCTGGCCATTTGCCTTCCTTTTCAATAGTCTATGTTCCTCCTTTGCCTGTTCAGCTCTCTGGTAACCATCGTCTTGGAAAGCATTATCTTTGCAGTTTGCCAAAATTATTTGCCCTGTTATTCCTAGTGCTCTACTACAAGCTAAATGAAACTAAAGCTGAAACTCAAATAAAAGGGGGAAATAACTGTCTAATTGGCTTCAACTAAGTTACTGTGTGCCTCTATTGTCATTTTACATTTTAAAAAGCTCCAAATCTGATCCCGATTATTAAAATAAGATCCACACACTCAGATACACTGTGATCCATACATATCTTTTATTTTATGTACACTGAGCACATGCACCAAAGAAAAATTCCTTGTGTGTCCAATAACATTTGTCCAATAAAGAATTCTATTCTATTCTATTCTATTCTATTCTATTCTATTCTATTCTATTCTACCCTACTCTACTCTACTCTAAGAAATAATGCTCATTGTATAAACCTCTTTCCTAGCTGTGCATAGTCTCTGAAATACAATCAAACATATTTCTCAGGAGAAATGCATAGATTAGGACAAACTTTAGCTCAACAAAGATACATAAAAACAATAGGCACAGATTTCAATCAGACCAAATGACCCCAAACTGCCTGAAGGGACTTTTACCAGACTCTATTCTACAGTTAAAAATATTGTGGTGGGTTTTTTTTTTGAGGGAAAATATTTTAAAATTCTATACTTGGCAAAACTGCATATCTTTCTGCCCCTCAGAAATTACAGATAGATATGTGTTTTATAACTAGTTCCTTTAAAAGCATTGTTGTGAAGGACAGACCACAAACTGCAATTCAGTCAGCTAATGCGGCTAATAGACAGACAGAAAGAAAATCTCAAGATGAGGCAGGAATACTGTTGTCATTATGGCACTGAAAGATACTCCAGTTCTTTCTTCATGGAGGTAGAAAATGTGAGTCCTTTCTAAAATAAAGAGAAAACTTAGCGGCTGGGGAAGAACCACCAGAGTTCTGTTCTTCTGCTTAATATTCTCAAAACTCACTAGGGAAATGAGAAGTCCATAAATAACTGAGACAGGAGGAGAATAACTGTATTGGAAAACTGCTACTTCTGGAAAGTTAGGTATAAAGATTGAGTAGGAAAGGTGCATTAAATTTGATTGCAGGGTTATTAAGATAAGATAAAGTCTTTATCTGCTTTAATTTTTCTGTACAAACCACAGTGGAAACTATGTAGTCACAAGGTTATAACGCCACCGTAGGATCTTGCATTCTGAAATAATACGTTGAATTCCACACCAGTCACCATAATCGCAGAACATTTAATCTCCATTTCTACCTTTTCACTCCCACTTTACAGGCTGCCTGCAGAATCTTTTCTGCTTTTGATTTGAGTTGCCTTTGGATTTTCTGTCCAGCTGCTGAGACTTATGAAGGCAATTTTGCATGACTTTGTTTAACAAGGGAAGGTTTCCGTCTTACTATCTAAAGTTTAAAAAAGGTAAAGGGGGGAGGGGGATAAAGGAAATACAAATAGTAATAGATGCTTTGGGTACAATCCAGGGGTGAAATCCTACCGGTTCGCACCGGTTCTATAGAGTAGGTTGCAAGCAGCTGGTGACATCATAGAAC
>JANHFT010009218.1:6374-19881 GCA_032467955.1 Pseudoxenodon macrops
TTTCCACCCCCACCCCATTTTTTGCCCAGCAAGCTTCAAGGGAAGCCTACTGAGAGCAAAAATGGACTCCCCCTCCCACCCCTCTTGTTTTTGGCTCAGCAGCGCGGGGTGAGCGAGTGGTGATGGGGGAAGGGACCAGTTTGGGGGCGTGGCCAGCCAGCCTGCTTACCGGTACGGCAAACCAGGCCACATGTCCGGTAACAGCTCTACCGAACCGGACCGAACCGGGAGCATTTTGCCCCTGCCTGGGATGGTGCAACTGTCATAAATGCATGTCATATGCCAAGCACCCAAATTTGGATCATGTGACCATGGGGAAGCAGCAACGGTTATAAGTGTGAAATCAGTCATAAGTCATTTTTTTCAGTACCGTTGTAACCTTGAACAGTCACTAAACGAATGGTTGTACATTGAGGAATACCTGTATTCTCGGAACATTTTATCCTTCTTCATGCTGCAATCCCAATCCAGATTGGGGTTCTTGTATCTTTAATCTTTAATTTGCCTGTAAAAAAAAAAAAGATAGTTCTGATCAATTCAACTGCATTGCCAATTTGTGTCTGTGGGTTTTGGATGAGGAGGAAAGAATTCCCTTCAAGGGCAGAGCCAGACAGATAAGGGTTTATGTAGTTTGAATATAGTAAAACACCTATTTTTAATATGGTTTACACATGACTAGTCTTTGCCATTTTTCTATCTTTCTCTAATAAATACTATTGGTATTGTGGCTATTCCTGAAAATTTAATAGCAGGTATGATTGCAGAAACTCAAATCTATTTATTTCCCATCAACTTTTTTTTCTATTTCTCTTAACAATGCATACTGCCTTCTACAAAATTGTTGTTGTTTATAACTGAAAACTTTTTAAAATTTACAACATCCTTCTTTGCTCAACGGCAGGTAACTCTTCCCTCTCCTTGATTTAGCTATTAACATCCTGCACCTTTTTCATAACAGCGAAAATAGAGAACGGAAAATGAGATTTTGCGCTTTTTTTTTTGGCTTTTCTTTTTAAAAACACATGAAACCAGTTTATACGCAGTAATGGAATCAGTCAAATTATCTTGAGGATAATAAGTAAATTATCTTCCTTATAATTAGCGTTTTCCTCTCTCAGTAGTATTAAACCCAGTTAAAATTTATCTTTGTTTTGGATTGCTTTGACTATTTGCAGATTAATTGAGATCTCAGGATGCTATCAGCGCTATCATGTCTTTACGTACGTGAGTGTAGAGATATTCATTTGTGAATGCTCATTTGCTATCATTTCAAGTGGCTGATAACTCAAAGCCTCGCTCTCTTCCTTCGTGTTCCAATGTACCTGGGTCTAAATTAAAATAATTTCTCCCATTTAGAAAAAAAAAATTCATTGCTAGCATTTCCCATAATCTGGGTACCTCTGTGTATTTATGAGTATTTATTTTCCAAAAATCTTGGAGACATTTGAGAATACTCTTTCTGATGGGGAAGTTGATTATTTTAAAGAAATGCAACAAATACACTGAAAACCTCAAAACGTTTCTTAACTGATAATGGCAACAGGCCTCAACTATCTTCCAAATTCCTGATAGTTGTAAAATTGGAGTAACAGCATGTCTGCATTTGTTTACTTTCCCCCCTGATTATGCCAGCAAATAAAACCAACAAGAGCTATGGAGCTATGAGGTCAGGCACAGCAAGGGTTCCCTTCAATGGAAGCACAAATCAGGCCTCAAAGCACAGGGCAGCAATATGCTACTTTTTCTAGTAAATGACATTTACTAAGGTAAAATGGCATTTCCCCATCCAATAGCACTTTCCAAGGATAAGGCCATGATGGCAAACCCTGGTTGGTGTATGGCAGGATCATATTGCTAAATAGCTAGAACTACTGTATATTATTGCAGGAAGGCCTACCATGCTTAGTGATGCTTCTGCCATGCCATCTTCATCTCTCTTTAAAAACGTTTTTCAGCTCCCAAACAAGATCCCAGATGATTCACAAACAAGCCATTAACACGATAAACAAGAAGCAAATGCTTAATCCTGTTGTCGAGAGAGTCTATAGCTACAGGTAGTCCTCAACCTATGACCACAACTCAGCCCAAAATCTATGTTGCTAAGTGAGTCAGTTGTTAGGTGAGTTTTGCCCCATTTTATGACCTTCCTTGCCACAGTTGTTAAGTGAATAACTACAGTTGTTAAGTTAGTAACACGCTTGTTAAGTGAATCTGACTTCCCCATCGATTTTGCTTGTGAAAAGTTTGCAAAAGGTGAACATATGATACCAGGGCACTGCTTGTGTTATATATATGAGTCATTTGCCGAGCATCTGAATTTTGATCAAATATCCATGGAGATGCTGCTGTAAATGTGAAAAACAGCCATAAATCACTTTTTTTCAGTGCTATTGTAACTTGAAACAGTCGTTAAATCAACTGTTATAAGTCAAGGACTACCTGTATTTATCTCCTCCTCCTTAATAACTGTGTATGGCAGGGGGAGAAATTGGAAAAAGCCAGGAAGTTTTTCCTCTAATGGAAGGCAATGGAGGCCCTTTACAATCCAGTAAATAAGATCACAAAACTTTCTCTTGAAGTACCTACCAGGGAAAAGGTTCGTGCTTTTCTCTTTGCACTGTTGACTGAACCTCTAAGTTGGATGTGCAGACATGTCAAAGTAAGATGTTATATGAAGGTGGTGTCAGCCACAATAAGGAGGTTAGTGGAATGGGAACAATGAATGTTAACTAGAGCAATATGGAGTAAATTTTCTGGAGAAGAGGAGGTTACCTTGGGGCCCTTGTCTGTTCTCTTGAGTGAAAAATCTACACGTGAGTGTCTACTGCCATGTCAAGATATGATTAGTTTGCACGAATTGCTACACGTTGCACAGATCTGCCTTTTGTATCAGATCTGCCTTGGCTGTCTCCATGCTGTCTATAGGTTTGTTTGATAGCCTGTCTCCAGGGGGTTTATGTACAGCTTTGCCTTAATCCAGCCAAGCATAACTGCTTTTGATTGGTAAGAGACAGTGACATGTAGGAGTAAGCTTCCTTGGCTTTCCTACATTGATAAGACAGGCTTTTGGCAGTCAATTCTGTTGGAGAATGGAGGGTTATTGGGAATCCCGACTTTTCTCTTAGTTTTAAGCATTTCTGCCACTCATAGCTCACTCCATTTCCATCTATAAACAACATAAGGGATGACATATTTGTTTCTGTTGAACAAGTGCTCCATATGCGGCCTTGTAGGATATTGGATTACCGAGAGTTAGATTTACTGCTGCATCTCTAGTATTTTTAGACTTCACTACTTTTGCCATGAAATCAGTCCCATTAATCACATCTAAACTGTTTGTGCAGGGAAAGAGGGTAAGGTCACACAGTCAAGATTTGACAGCAGATATGACCTGATTGCAAACTGATTTGTCAATGCTCTTGACCTTTGAGGGGGTCAGGTAGAGCCATTTAGGTAATTCCAGAAGACACACACATTTTTTTTTTAAAATCAGAAAGGTTAATTTCCCTGGGTGTTGCTTCTTTTGGTTTTCAAAACCACCAGAGATTTAAACAACTTAGAAGTCACACAATATTCTCATTTTCCCCATTCTTATGGTTAGATTGTATTTTCTTTGACCTGTATATTCTCATTAGTCCTCCCCCTAATGCTGGTAGGAAGGAGATAGTCACCATCATTAGAAGGCAGTAGTTGAAATGGTCATCAGGTTCACCGAAATTCAGCAGGAAGTTCTACTGTTGTGGCTGGCTCTCTTGTTAAAATCCTGATTCATTTTGGGATGAAGAGATGGACTTGATTATTGTCAGAATAGAACACAGTTCCCTTCTTCTGTGCAAAGTTTGCATGCACATTAATCAGAGGAAATAAAGCAAGATGGGTATCAGTTATATTTCAATTTAAATTCAGAACTCTTATATGAGACATTGAGATTGGCTTTGGGATGTGGTCAAAAGAGAGCAATGGGAATGTGGTTCTGTTATTATACTTGGACCATTCAGCAATTTTTGATAAGATCAGATATGATATTATTCTGTATAGATTAAGATTTGGAGAAGGAGTATAATGCAATGATTCCACCAATTGGCTGAATAGTATTGGCAGATTATAGTTGATCTTCAGTACTGGTAACTATAGTGGAGTGGAACAGGCAATTCAATCATTAAGCCAAACATCATGTGACCATAATGGAGTTAGATATCTTCCTATTCAGTTGTTAAGCGAGTTACCAAAGGTCATTGAATAAGTCTTCACATGACAGTCACTTGCAGTTTTATTTCTGGCTTTTCCATTAACTCTGCTTGTTGCAAAATAACTACGAAGTGCACAAATAACCATGAGATGCTGCAATAGTCACAAATGTCCACTGGTTGAGAAATGCTTGAAGGTTTGTTGACCTTCTTCAGCTCATGATTTTCTATTTTTTATTTGCAAGAACGGTTGTTGAATATTGTATCTTCTTCAGGTTCATTTTCAAGCTTTCATTGACTTTGAAAAGCCTTCGAATCTGTTAAATTAAGCGCTATAGTTGAAGCTCTGCAGAATCAGCTTCCTAAAATCAATATACAGAATTGCCACAGCTACCTTCCACATCAATGAAAAGTCTGCTATTAATAAATCAAGAAGGTTTTAGTAAGTTATTAGATTGACTGAACCAGGAGAAACTCCTAACTCATGAGAAAGCAGGATTTAAGGAGGACAGATTCACAATGACTCAGTGTGCTATCTTGTAATTTCTAATAAATACACACGAGGGCAAAATCACCGCTTATATATTGCTTTCATTTACCTAAAATTGGCTTTGATTTTACCCCATAGAACAGTCTCTGGTGGAAGTTGTTTCACATCAATCGGCTCTTTTTAATTAGGATAGTCTATAAAAATACTGTCACCAAAGTTGATGTGATAGAGCTGGCCACTGTACTGCAGACATTTCAATCCATCAAGGAGTGAATTAGATTTCATTTTAGCTCTTCTGTGTTTAATATCTCTGTGAATTCAGTGGTATCTGCCTTAACCAAAAAACCTTTACCCTCCTATACTTAGTGATAGGTGTTTGGTGGTACAGCTGTATATTGTTTACCCAGTAGGGTTTTTCCCCCTTTCATGCAGATAGACCTCAAGCTTTTAGTGGAATACTAACGCTAAGGAGGGACACTTCATAATCATAACCATAATTATGGTTTTCTTGAGAAGACTAGTTGCCACAAATTCCAATAGCAATAATAAAATAATAGTTCCAGATTTTAAATAACTTTGGCAGAATTTTACAGGCCTCCAGAGATACATAGGAATAAATTAGGGCTAATTCTGCTCATGCTAACAATAGCACCAAAGCAAATCCTTATTATATTTGGTTGCATAGTCAGATATTTGGACTGGATTTGGCATTCTTATCCATCTATTGAATCCTTCCCAAGGGTTATGGGTTTGGGATGTGCAGATATTATTCTTTGATGGTGTCAGAAGTATTGTTGCAGGTTGTAAATTGTTTCAAGTAAAGCTGTTTTTTGCAACTGATTGATGATAATCTTGTCAATGCTGTGACAGAAATTGGAAAAAAATTGGATTGTACCCAAAGTGCCTATTACTATTAGAACCATCTTTGAATTCTTTTGCCACAGCTGTTCTACTTCCATTTGTAGAACTTTATGTTTTGACATTTCCCCCAGTTCTTTCTCTTTGTTCTGCTCTTTGTACCTTTGTCCCCAGGTATTGTAATGTTCACTATTCAGACTTTTCTGTCTTTCTTATCAACAATTATTAAACCTGGGGCAGGTGCTTGTCTGTTTGAATTCTAAAGTCCTAGAGCACTTTAGCTTCTTCATTTTCGATTATTTTGTCTATTTTGTGGTTCCATCAGTTCTTCCTTGCAGGCAAGTGATATTTCTTGTAGTTATTCAATGTACCATTATTACTATTTCATTATTATTTGTAATCAGTCTGTATGATCTTGCAGAAGATAACTAGGTGATCCACCTTTACTTAAGCATTTTTTTGCAGAGTTTGATGTTTGTTATCTACTAAATTCTAGCTTTATGTGCGTTTGTTCTTAAGGTTTGGTCTTGTGTAGCAGAATTATCCTCTCTGTTTCTTCAACTTTCCTGTACTTAGCCATTGCCAGGTCTTGTTATCTGCTTTTCCTGCTATTTTTAAAAATGTGTTGGCCATGTAATACTTTGCCTTGCCATCTCCCTTTTCTATTTTTCCTTTGTCTTTCTTATAGGCCAGTTTGGTCTCTCTGGTATTCAATAAGCTTTCATGATATCCTAGCTTCACTGCATCTTCTTCACTGTCCTTTGGATATTCTTCCAATGCCTTTTTGTCTTGTTTAGACTGTCTGGTGTATTTGTAACATTGCATACATTCCTATTTTCCTTGATTAGTAGAGTCTGTCAACATGCTGAAACAATGCTGAAAGGCATGATTCATTGTCATTATGGTTCGTTGCACAGTCAGCCAGATGTTCAGACTGGATTTGACATTTTTGTCTACCTATCTAGTCCTTTCCAAGGACCTGGAATAGGCAGATGTGGTTGCTTGATGGTGTTACAGATATCATCACAAGATATACGCTGTTCTGAATAAAGTTGCCTTTTGCAATTGGTTGAAGATGAGCTTGTCAAGGCCAATGGTGTTCAGGTGGTGCTCCAGTTGTTTTGGGATTGCACTCTAAAACTATATCCCAAACGAGATATCGTGCACAGGTATTCTCTTACAATGATTCAGATCCCTTAGATAATATTCAGTTTAGGTTTTTATGAAGACTCTTCCACATTCTATTTTTTTATTCCATAAGTTTTAATCCGCAATGAAACTGGTATGATTTCACTGGAGATGAGAGTCTGCATTTGCTGGCTCCCTTGCTGGTTTAAAGTATTTTCTAATGTCTCAGTGGCTCCATTAATTCTTCTTGCTGGATTTCATCAAGGTGAAAAGAAAAAGAATCTCACTTGACCTGGGGTTTTATGGCCTTTGGTTCTCTTTGCTCCCCTAGGTTTAAACAGAGCTAAAGTTGAAATCTGTCAATTTTTGATATCACGTGGCAGATGGATTTGGGTGCTGTAGCCATCTTTCATTGCTAGTTTCTAATTTTGAAATAGTTCATATTTATTCAACTTTGTCCAGCATGCTGCCGAACCTTTGCTTTAGTTCAGTGAAATGCATTATTCTCTGCAGTACTAGATAGGACTCTACTCACTGAGAAATGCTGTCATTGTGGGCAAAATAATTCTAAGTTTCTATCGGTCGCCATTTCTGTAAGATGTCCTAATATTATGAATTCTTTTTTATTGTATTGCACTGTTATTTTATTTTACTCTATCCTGTTCCTATTTTATCTGACGTTTATATTGTTTTATTGTATCTTATTCAAGTTTTCCCTTTCCTTGGTTTTTTTTAACTTTTAGATAACTTTTTGTTATACTTGATACCTTATACCTGATACTTTATTTTGTGTTTTTTACCTTGCTGGCCATTGGCCATAATTAAATACTTTTAATTTACATTTGTATATGATTCAAGTTCACTAAAAGTACTCTCCACAACCATAAAAGAGATTTACAGACAATTTAACTGGTCCAAAGTGGGAATAAAGCTCAATGATGAATTCCTTAACCACCTATATTTTGCCAGTGACCTTGTCCTTTCCTCTAACTCTCTCTCTTTTCTTTCAATCTACATATATAGACACAGACACACATACTTTAAATGAAAATTATGGTGATGAGTGTATCATTTCCAGCAAGCAACAAATTGAATTTTTTGTGGCTAATAAATCCTAAACTATTCACTGTATCTGCTAGCAGAGAAGATCCTATTTCTGAACACGAGGTGGCAATCTTTGACCAAATGACATGCATATAGAATAAGCCCTTCTCCCTGCCATAACCTTTCTCCCCTTTGAGGTTAACAATAATTCAAAGGCATTACGATATTTCTACTGAAATTACAAACAAAAGGTCAAAAGAACATTTCTGATTATGAAATGCAAAGCAATCTTCACCATAGCAAGGAAAAAAATGAACAATATATTTGTCAAATAAAACGGAATAAAATATATGCTAGAGATTACCACAATCACTAAAAATTCCTTGATACGGTAAAAGTCTAACTGCTCCTTAACACCCATTTGCTTCTTTTTAAAACTGAACCACAAAATACTTTGGTTGTGAAATGAGTTTGAAGAATGAAGAATCCTTAAAGTTCTAAGTATAAAAAAGAGACAATTTTAACAAAATCTGCACCCTAAAACAACTTCATATTGCTCCACCACACTTAAATCGGGAACCCAGGATTATTATTATTTTTTGCTTTTTTTCAGATTTTGGTTATTAGTTCCTCAGTTTCAGGCCCACATATTTCTATCTGTGAATGTTATTGTGCTGTAATGTGTATATCTGGTTTGTTTATTTCTATATCTTACTTTTCTCCAAAAAAAAAAAAAGAGAGAGAAAAGTAGGGTATAAAATGTTTCTTCAAAAAATGTTTCCTCACAACAAACTTTGCAAATCGGTTGAGGTGCAGAAGAGTCATTCAGTGAGTTTTTACATCTGCAGATTTATTTCGACCTGGGGCCCTTAATGCCACCTGTTGCTGATTTTCTATAATAGTTCAACAATCAGGGGACAATCAATATGCAAAGAAATGTGAGGAGACTGTGTAATTTCCTCTAAACTCAACAAATTCTTTGTCCGTGCAAGGTTTTACAGGTTCTCTTTAAATGCCTTACAGCAGAAGTGGTTATATCAAAACAGTTCAATAAGTCCAAAAGTACAGTTGAATTCTAATTCTGCTCATATATTAAGCTGCAGTTTCTAGCAAGTAAGTTCATCAGTAAACTGACTTCACTTTTGCAGTTACTTTTGCAGTTCACTCTATCACCTCGGGGGACAGTATTTCTGCCCTAATTTATTAAATCATCTATCTGTTTCTCTGTGTCAATCTTCCCTGTTTAGATTGATAGATTAATTTAGAAACCATGATTTTTTAAAAACAGCTTTCTTCAACCTGGTGCTCTCCAAACAAGTTTAGAATTGAAATTTCCAGAACTTTGACCAATATATTTGAAGGTGTTAGGATGAATTGATTTTATTGTTCTAAGTACATTGGGATTTTCTTCTAGACCAGCTGACAATTATTAAAACTCCTGCCAGTAATTTACTCATCCATTGATGTTGAACTACTGTTGTTCTGGCAGTATAAAGACTGTTCCTGATGCCTTCAGGTAGTCAATGCATGAATTAGTTTAATTGTTTATGATAATTCAATACATAACATTGATAGGCTGGTTATAACATAGGCATTTCCAATAAATACAGAAAATTCCAAAGAAATTGCATTAGACCAGGTTTACCTAAACTCAAGGTTGTGCATTTTCGTATGCCTACAAACACACATGTAATGTAAACATGTATGCTCTGTGCGTAAAAATTCATGTTACATTAATTGCATTGCCACCTAAAAATTGGAGTACGCAAGCAGTGCTGGAATGGTTTGGTTACATAAGTGGATAACTACTTGTAATTACAAAAGTAATTGCTACAGAAGTGGTAACAAGTGCCTCCTTTTCTAAATGGCAATCCAATTAGAAAAGTAATAACAAATTATATTTGTGGAAAGCTTAGAATGAGTTCACTTGCAACCTTCTTTGTTTAAACTAACTCAATTCCTTGCCAAAACAATAGCCAGTATTATGCAAGACATTGCTTTTCAGTTGTTTTAGACGTCAACAATTATTAGTCCCAGTCATCGTGGTCAATAGCAAAATATTTCTAAATTACTAAGAGTAATAAAGTCTCAATGACTGTCATAGATTCTATCAATGCATATGTGGGATGCTAAAAAAGAACAACTGAAAATGAGTGGCTAAAGGGCATAATTTACATTAGTGAGGCTCACAGAAGTGCCTTATTTCTAGTTATAAACAGGGTAAGAAATAATGAAAATTTATATAGAATACAAAATTATTTTTATTTATTTATAGGACTTACAAAGTGGCTAAAAACAATCCATAAAACCAGTTAAAAACAAAGGAGTCCTTCCCACCAGGCAGCAAACCAAACATCCTTGCAGCTCAAGCCTCATCCTAGTCCAACGATTGGGAGAAGAGCCAGATCTTCACAGTCCTCTGGAAGGTTAAAATTTAGGGCTTTACAATCATACAATGTTATTATGAATGCAACAATATACTGTATTTTTCGCTCCATAAGACACGCTTCCCCCCACCCAAAGTGGATGGAAATGTCTGCGTCGCTGCTGGTCCTTTGGTGAATAGCAGCCAGGCTGCGGCAGCGGGGTCCTTTTACAATACTGGACCCCGCCTCTTCTGTTTTTGTCATTGCCTGCCTCCTCTGTCTCTTTTCTGCAGTGCAGGAGTCAATAGGCAGAACTGGCACATGAGAGGACACCTATCTGTGGTCCTCTTAGGCTCCGCCTGATTTTTTTTCTTGTTTTCCTCCTCGAAACCTAAGTGCGTCTTATGGTCAGGTGCGTTTTATAGTGTGAAATATACGGTAATTATAATCTTTGTTTATGTAGTACCTTGAACACTAAACCTATTGTCCTCCAGCAACTCCATGAAAACAGTTGGTGAAATGTTTCCAGCAATGAAGGTAAGTACAGAAGGGAGGCGAGTCTAAAAGTGTCCTATGAATTTATAACAAATGCAATGGATATCAGATAAACGTTTACTGATTCATGGTGGGATTAAATTCAATCATTGGTGCTGAAGCCTAAGTGGCAAAAGAGTTCATTGCACTAAACAGCAGTAATATCACTTTTGGGAGAAGACTTGGGAAAAAGTAGAAGAGGATCCCCTTCCTGGGATCTGAAATATTAGCGGTAGTCACATGTCCAACAAAGAAATGCTACCATGTGCTGCAGAACATGGAACTGATTTTGCATCCTGTATTCTGGTCTTACGATCACTATATTTCATTATCCTTCTGCATGTTGAAATGTAATACTTCCAAACAATGGATAAATAGTCATTCTGGGACTTTGGAATTACTTAAAAGAATGGCCACAGGAATGCGGCTGATTGAATCACCCTAGAAATATGCTTATACTTCTTCATAGTCGAATTTGTGAATTCTGGGTAGCGACCAGGACTGAAAAATATGTTTATTTTCTGTATTTGTCCTGCCTTAACTTGTAGACAATGAAAAGGTTTGGATGTGCTGCCAAATCTGATCTAAGAGTCAATTTTATATCAAGATCTGGGCAACAGCTATTGGATCAAATGAGCACGGCAGTTGCTTTAAGGACTTGAGAACTTCTTAATTCTGTGTTGCATAGGAAAAACTGAAATATATGTGGAATGGAAATAGAACAAGCTGATACTTCTGAGTATATTTTTCTAAGAGTTTTTACATAGTGTTCCTTTGACTTTTCAGTACATTTACCTCTGCTCCACCAGATGAGTAGCAACCTGTTGTTCCCAAGGCAGGTTGTGTGGCTGTCCAACTATAACACATAGATGTTGCCCCTAATTAAGATAGAACACTGTTTCCATCAACAGTTCCACCAGACTCCACTTGGCTGACGCCTAAAATTTGCTAGAATCTGGAACTGAAATGTCCTTGGGACGCACCTACGTTGAAACATAACTTGTTTTTAGATTGTCTATGCAAAGAAATCTTGGGCAAAATTAACATTTCTGTAAATGATGGCTGCTTGCTATTTCATTTAGGTTTTAAATGAGTGTTTGTACTGGCTCTAATGATGGCTGCCAGCTGCCTAAACGTGCCAAGTAAATTTGAGGTGCAAGTGGCACTGAAGTTTCATTTTGTCTGCCAGTCCCTGAAGGCTGCTCGTTTCATATCCTCCACTGAAACAGAAAGAGGAAACAGGGCAGTCTCCTTTTGGTGATCCAAGCAATGTTGCTAGATAATTTGTTCAAGGATTCAGTTTCGTGAAGTATTTTCCAGTCTGATCCGAAAGTGACACAAATGATCAAGTGACAGAAGCCATCAGCTTTCTCAGAGGGTTGGGGAAAAGCTATAGTATGTGAAACTTGCTGTTTCTGTTGCCAATTCCTAGCCTGCCGTTATTGCAGAGTTGGGTTTCAGCAGGTTCTGACCAGTTCTGGAGAACCGCTAGCGGAAATTTTGAGTAGTTTGGAGAACCGGTAAATACCACCTCTGACTGGCCCTGCCCCCATCTATTCTCTGCCTCCCGAGTCCCAGCTGATTGGGAGGAAATGGGGATTTTTCGGTATCCTTCCCCTGCCACGCCCACCAAGCCACGCCCACCAAGCCAAGCCATGCCGATCAAGCCACGCCCACAAAACCAGTAGTAATTTTTTTTGAAACCCACCATTGGGGTTGGTGCTAACTTTGTACACTTTGATGATGGCAAGATTGAGAGAAATACAGAAGGGGGAAACAATGGATGAGGTCCATCTTGAGATCAAAGGCATTATAAGAATGTCATCAGAAAACCTTCCAATGATTACTGGAGACAGGTTGCAATGGTGAGCTATGGACTATTGCTATCCCACTGCCACGTTCAAGCCTCATTCACTGCCCGTCCCAGCCTAATTTTATCGATTGATTGATTTAATTTTTTTTATCACACCTTTATTCTTTTTACAAATAACGCAAGGCAGCAAATATCGTTTTATTGCTTACGGTGCCATTAAAAAGCATTGCAATTCCCTTCATTTTCCCAGCTAGAGAGAGAGGAACAATGTTTTCACATGCTGGTATCCTCTGCTTCCAATTAACCAGCTTGATATAATTATATCTAACTATCACACAGGCTCCAGGATCTACTTCTGCCAGTTTTCATGTCATGTCCCTGGTCGGTCTCCTGCGTTTCTAACTTAAATGAGAAATCAGCCCTCGTGTATCCACCACGCAACCTCTCTCTGCCTAACCTTTAGATTTTTATTGTGTTAGTTGCTAGGGAACTGAGTGAGATTTATAGTCATCTATTGTTGAGTTTGTAAAAGCAAGGGCTGGGCTTGTAAAATAAACATTTAGAGGAGGAGGAGGAGGAGGAGGAGGAGGAGGATACACCGGTGTGTCCTAAAACTCCTAGATGGTTTCCACATATCAAGATAAAAAGGCCCAGAAACCTAATTCTGGAACTCATAAAAGACACAGATGGGTCCCGAACTCAAGACTAGCGCCCCTGAACAGAAAAAAAAAATGCATCCTGCATTTCTGAAGTCCTCTTTGCATTAGAAGCAGATCTTTATTGCCCCCTAGTGTCGCTTAATATAAAGGCTTATATTTCAGCATTTTGGCGTTCACTTCGCAGCTTAAGTGCATCTTGTGGCACCCGAAAGAGAAAGGTAATAATGCCCTGAGCTGTCACATGGATTCTGCTTTGTGAAAATGCACGCCATAATAAGGATTCTATTTCTGCTGAAATAACTTTTCAGCATATAAACATACAAAACATAAGCATATGAAGCAGGGGTGAAATGTAAAAATTTTCCTACCGGTTCTGTGGGCG
Source organism: Pseudoxenodon macrops (assembly GCA_032467955.1). Taxonomy (NCBI): domain Eukaryota; kingdom Metazoa; phylum Chordata; class Lepidosauria; order Squamata; family Pseudoxenodontidae; genus Pseudoxenodon; species Pseudoxenodon macrops. The sequence goes on from JANHFT010009218.1 coordinate 19,836, forward strand.
TGGCTTGTGGACGTGGCTTAGTGTGGTCATGTGACTGGGGGATCAA
>JANHFT010009218.1:20442-30541 GCA_032467955.1 Pseudoxenodon macrops
TTATAATTGTTAAATGTGTTAAATCTGTTGCTGGTGCCATTTTGTGTGCTTTTGCATTGTGTGTGAGTCAGTACAGCGGCTTTTGCATGGTGTCTGAGTCAGTTGTGTTGTTTTGTGTTGTGTAAAAGTGTAAAAGTTTTTTGTGTTCTGTGTCAAGTGTAAAAGCACCCCCAGTCACCTGACCTCCAAGCCACGCCCACAAAATAAGCCACACCCACAGAACGGGTAGGGAAAATTTTTAGATTTCACCCCTGCTTGGGACATAGCAACGGTCATAAATATGAACCAGTTGCCAAGCGTCTGAATTTTGATCACATGATTATGGGGAATGCTGCAAAGGTCGTAACTGTGAAAAAGAGTCATAAGTCACTTTTTTCAGTGCCATTGTAACCTTGAATGGTCACTAAATGAAGTGTAAGTCGAGGATTGCCTGTATTATCTTTTTAATTCTGTTTTGCTTGATGTAAGTCACTCAAAGCTGTTGGGAATTGCTTGGTATACAAGCCTAAATAAATAAATACATTTCTCTTGCCTTAGTGATTTAGTTCTAAATTGGTTTAGAGATCCAGCATCTGGCTCTATCAAGTTACTTTATCATAGGTTTAGGATTAGTTTCTCTTTGGCTTCTGAGATTGGATCATATTTGGTTGGAGCTATTTAGGAAAAAAACCTGTTTGATTCAGATATAACTTGCTCTGTTTTCTACTCATTTACGGTTTAAACAAATATACTCATGGGAAAGTCAGTTTTGTACAACATTGAATACTGGAGTTGGGCTTTGGGGAAATTATATGTGAAAAAGAACTAGGAGATTAATTCATTTCAGATATTTCTCTCCAAATTTGTTCCCAACAGTATATTTTCCAGGGATTTGTCCAGAATGGTCCTTGGTTTTAATGACTCACCCAACAGGTTTTCTTGTGTTTTATTGGAGAATGGATGCATCTAAAAATGAAATGATTTTTTAAAAAAAGGATTAAGTATCTTGTTTCTTCACAGTCTTCCTAGTATCTGCCCAGAACATTTTAGAGTGATTTGAACTAAATATGACATTGCCAACAAAATCCGCCAGTGTTTCTGAAAAAATTGTATTCTACATTAGTTGTATATTCTCCTAAACATAAAATATCATGTAGAGTAAATGGGTGTCTGTTCGCAGGGGTGGGGGTGGGTTTTTATGAAATTGTTGCCAGTAATTTCTACGTTTAAAATGTACAGTATACCTCTAGAAACAAATTGCTGATGAAATGTATATTTTAAGGAGTATAATTGTGGAGGATTTTGTAGGAAGAAAGTAATCCTTGAAGTTGTCAAGAGCCCTGATAAGCCCCTATCTCTCCATCCTGAGGGAGATAGGTGATTTTAAAAATTTAGACAAGATGTGTTGTTCTAGTTGGAAAAAGGGACTAGCAATACATTTAAATGAGTCAAGAGGAAAGTAGTTTGAAGAAAATTAGCAATTTTTGGCGATCATTTAAAAATGTTTATTATAAAGAATGCATATAATTCTAAGACAACTTACATGAAGCAAACTAAAAGATGCAAAAAAAATTCAGAATGTTCACACACCTTTAAAAGCATTCTAGATTCCTATTTAATGTCAAATACTTTCAAACGTTTCCGTGATTGTCACTTTGAGAATAGGGACTGAAAACACAAGAAAGAATTTAGATAAGAGCAAGTTTAGAATAATTCCGCTGTATACAGTTTTATAAAAGGTTGAGTTAATTGTTTTTACCATTGTCTCAAGCAGCATTGAAAAGAAATTCTGTACCTAGTATCCCCTGCGGGATTTTATTTTATTTTACTTTACTTTATTTTAGCATTTTTGAGCCAATGTTTTGAGCCAATAGTCACTGCCTGGACAAGTCTGAAGTTTTCTTAGCAGAGTTTTTTTTAGCAGTGATTTGCCATTGTCTGCTTCCCAGGGCTGAGGGAGAGTGACTGGATCACCCAACTGACTTTGTGCCTATGGCAAAAGCAGAACTGGTTTCTAACCTTAAACGCTTCACCAAACAGAATTCTGGTACTTAATTTCAGTTGTGCTGCAATAGAATTTGGTAATGTCGTTCTTAGCTAGTGCTATCCAATCAGCAAGGATAATAATAATAAAAAAAGGAGTTATGTTTTAGCCATTTGGGCATCACATTTGGATAAAAAGCATTTAACAATCTATTCTTCATATAACACTGCTGTCACAAATGCCTTTTTTATCATCTTCTTTATGGCAATGATAATTCTAGACCATTCCAAATGTGAACAAATTGAACTGTCTTGAATCCACATAGTTTGGATTAACTGTGGAATGAGCATTGGAGAGAATTTTCACCCATTGTCAGCCAACAACTCCAATTTCCAAAGTATTCCAAAGAATTGCTCATTTTTTACTCAGTATGCAGTGTCTGTGGGACAAAAAAGATGGGATTTGACGGAATTATTTCATCTATACATAAAGATGCTTTCAAAATCTCTGCAGTTTATTTGTTTATTTATCAAATTTATATGGCCACCTATCTCAAAAGAAGTGATTTGTGAAATTACTTCCATTCATTTGTTTTTCAATTTGTTTTCAATTTCATTTGAATCTGTGAGGAATGGTTTTATGTTGTTTTATTGTGATTTGTTCTTTTAATCCCTGACTCTGCCTTCAGTTAGCAGTTCTGTTGTCTTTTCTACCAAACTTATTTGATAATGACACCAGAGGATACTGGATACTGTGGACAATCTATCTTCTGTTGTTCCTATTCTCATCATAGCTTCCATCAGAACATCCAGCATGAAAACTGCTGGACAATTCTGAGGATTGTTATATATAACAATATATTTTATATTACACAGCAAAAACAAAGGAAACATGCAGAGTCAGGTTCTGAGATAGCATTTACCTCAGCAAAGGAACAATACTGGTTAATTAATTTCAAGGAATTTTGTTTTCACTTGACTCTGAAGAACGTTATATGGAGGTGTTTGACCATTTGTGAGTGAGAAGGTCCTGCCTCAGGTTGTAAATATTACATTTGAAAACAACAAGAACTGACCTGTGCTTTTTGTTGAATGTTCTGTGTTTTCATTCTGTATGTGGTGCTGAAGAGTTCTTGATTCAGGATGTGTTTGTACTTTCATCTCATTTTATTCTTCCTGTGCAATCGCTGAATTTTTAGCTCAATAGTTTTTATCTAATTCTAGGACAAGGAAAATAATACACATGTCAAAGCTTTTCTCAGATTTCATCAATTTCTCCTGATTATGAAGTTTACCAATCTTGTCCTTGAGAACAGAGCGTCATTTCAAATTGAAATATGGCTCTTTCACAGCGAAAGCTTGCGTGCTAGTCATCATTGTTTGTTGTGTCTGGTGGAAAAAAGACAAATCACTTTTAAAATGAACATTGAACAAGTAGGTTTCATCTTAATATTATTTCTTATTAAGTTGGGTTTCTTGGGAACCAGCAACAAACATTTATGTATAAATTCTCATCTGTTGCTATTGCAGTTTCTCTGGAGGTGAAAAATCTCTTTCTTCTCAGATTCTGTATTTTAGAAACTAAGGCTGAGACAACAATGCAATCCGTTCTCAATTAAACTGAAGTCCTATTTTTTCCCTGTTCTGTTTTTAATACATTCTGTGCTAAAAGCAGACAAGTTGTTTTCTATAAATGATGCCATTTCCCCCCCCTTTTCCTAAAACTATTTGTTTTAGAATTACACAAGTTCCAGAGAAACAGGATTTATTGACATACTTCTAACAGGTTTTTGTATTTAATTTCTGTCATGTTATCAGCACCAACTTTTGTAATGAATTTAACTCATGGAAAGCAATGATTAATAGCCCTTTGTTGTAGTGTTAGTTTTCATCCACGTCTCCTTTATATTATCTTAACTATTGGAAAAGATCCATGAAATAATAAGTTGAATTGTATTACAGAATAGTGTAGAAGAATAGTAATCACTTTAGATTTTGGATACAGCGCAGTTTAAAAAATGAGAATATATTGACTAAATGGAGCCAAACCTTTAATTTTCTGCATTTACTTTGCTAGATAGCATATTACTCCTATATCTCTTCTTGATGATGGAGTAGACAGGGTGCTCAATGCTATCAGTGCTACCACCTGCCAGTTAGACCCTTGTCCCTCCTGGATGGTGAAAGTCTCCAGGACAGTGACTAGCGGGTAGGTTTAAGAAATGATTAATATATCACTTCAGGAGGAGACATTTTCAGCACCTTTTAAAGAGGCTCTGGTTCGCCTCCTCCTCAAAACACCATTGCTTGATTCCATCTGCTTTGACAACTTATATCCAGTTTCCAAACTTTCCTTTTTAGGGAAGGTTTTGGAAAAGATTTTATGGCAGCTACATAGGATCCTGGATGCAACAGATTATCTGGACCCTTTCAGTCAGGATTCAGGCCTGGTTATGGGAGAGAAACAACATTGGTCACACTTATTGATGACCTCTGGCAAGAGCAGGATGGGAGTAGGGCAACAATTCTGGCTCTCCTTGACCTCTCAGCAGCCTTCAGTACCATCAACCATGATATCCCTTGAGGCTGGCTATGAGGGTTGGGACTGAGTAGCACAGTTCTGTGCTGGTTTGGCTCCTTTCTCCAAGGCTGGTCCCAATTGGTGTTAATGGGGAGTGAGCGGTCCTGCCCTCAACCGCTATCCTGTGACATGCCACAGGGCTCAGTACTCTCTCCACTCTATTTAAAATCTACATGAAGCCATTGGATTAGATCATCCATCTCTATGGGTTGAAGCACGATCAGTATGCTGATTATACTAAGCTCCATAGCTCCATCCCTGGTGACTAGGTGATGCTGTGGCTGTCCTTTCATGGTGGCTGGTGGTTGTGGGGGTCTGCATGGGGGACAACAGGCTTTGGCTGAACCCTGGCAAGACTGAGTGGCTTTGGGTGCATGGAACTCCAAAATCCAGGACTTCAACATCTTTAGTTCTGGATGGGATTGCACTACCCCAGGCAGACCCAGTCTGCAATTTAGGGCTTCTCCTGGACTTCCGACTCCTAAAATTGGTCATCACCTTTAAAGACCTGCTTGGCATGGGCCCAGGCTACTTCAGGAATCATCTCACTGTGATGGGACTGGCCCACACCACCCATGCTGATAGAGGGGGCATGCTCTGGATCCCATTAGCCAAAGAATTTCAGCTTGGTGGGCTCCAGGAGAAGACCCTCCTGTCATTTTGAAAGAACTTCAAGGCTTGGCTCTGCAAGATGGTTCAAAGACCCAATAGGGGAGTTTCATACTGGACATGAAATTAAACATGGACATTGTTTAACTAAATCCTAATTCCACCTCCCCGCCCTCTGTGTCCAGTGTCCACCTTTCCCATCTGGTTTTATTAGTTTGTAATTGTCAATGATTTTATCTGCTGTGTGTCATGACTGTTGAGCTTAATGTCTTTTCTTGTTTAATGTTTTATGCTGTAAGGCGCCTAGAGTCATTGGATACGAGATGGGTGGCAAATAAAATAAACAAACAAACAAACAAACAAAAAATAAATAAATAAATAAAATGCCTGGAATCTTTTCTCACATTCTCTTAACTATTGTAAAACACTCTGATATGTAAGATCTTTTTTTTGTATTGTTAATTGGTTATGTGCCATTAAATTGGTGTTGACTACAAAGATAGATTTTCTTCAGTATGGTTTGTGCCCAGTCTGATCCTTTAGGTCTTCCCATACTGTACCCATCACTGCTGTAAATGATGCATGCTGCTGGTCAGCCTATTTTTCTCTTTTCTTCCAACTTTCCCAGAATTATAGACTTCTCAAGAAAATTAAGATTTCATATTATGTGTCCAAAATGTGGTAATTTGAACCTGGGCATTTGTGCCTTGAGTCAGAACTTTGCTTGTTCCATGATTCATTTGTTTATTTTCTTGGCTACCCAGGTTATTCTCAGGTGTTTTACCAACACCAAAATTTAAAAGTCTCAATCCCCCTTCTCTCTTGCTCTTTAAAGTCCATTTAGTGGTCATGTGAACTTGCACATGCAAAGCTGAATCCAGAAGCACACTTAGACCTCAAAGTTTCATTCACCATCCACATCAGGTTGAAATCTATTAAAAAAAAAAATTTGGACCAGGAACACTCTCTCTTATCTGGATTAAGTCTCACGTTTTAGACCATAACTACTTTCATATGCTAATCCATGGTGGGTCGTCAGAAGTTACAACTGAAACTTCATGTTTCTAATCTGTACATGAAACCAGATTATATGGGTGTAAATAAAATATGTCCTCTAAGGAATATTGTAGCTTTGAAGAACCAAACAACAAAATGGAGATTGATTATCCAGCACAGTGGTATGTAGAGAAGAGAGCTTTATTAGAAATTTCCTAAAAGTTATTTTAAGATTGAATGGTACAGTTCCTTTCTCCAGTGATACATTAATCTTATGCCCCCCGACTGCTTAACCAACCATGAAGGCAAGGATCAAGGACACATTGTTATGGCCTTCTGCTATCTTGACCTGTAACTAAGAGATGAAACTGAATATGAGCAATTTTTTATCTGCCGAATGCCTAGCAAAAAGTAGGAAAATTGTTTTCCTTAGCTTTCCTTGATCATTGACAAAATTGACATTTTACGACTTAAAATAAGGGAATATCTTGATACATTTCCCCCCCTTCCCCAAATTCTAACTGAATGCCAATACCATAGAGTAATATATTTAGACAATTTACATTCACGCTTTTTGAATTCTCACAAAATATTTCTAAATTAAGGTAATGGGCCTTCATCATAAAATATAATTTCCAATTTGCATTCATAAAGATATGTATATATTTATATAAACGTCTAATCAAGAGGAGAGTAATATAAGGATAGTTTGAAAATGACCACACTCTAATTTCACAGCTAAAGAAGGTATAATTATTTTTCTATCAGTAATTGCGCAAAAGTGTAATTTATTGAATACTATTTATGTACATTTGAAAAATATGTGGAATCTTTCTTGTTGGACCTAATAGTCTCCAGACCTCAACTGGTTCAAACTAACTTATGTTGAGGAAAATGCCACATGCTCCTTTAGGCATACTAATTTATCTATCCATCCATCTGTGGAATCATAATAAGTACACCAAAGGCATTAAAAACAATCTGAAATTATTTTTATAACATTTGATTAGATTGGAAGGCATAAACAGAACACGAATGTTACTAACTGAACACGTTGTCCTATTTTACTCTGGAGAAATTAGGAATTATTTAGTAATTGAATCCATGATTGAAAAACCAACATTTTCTGCAATTATTTGCTCATTTAGTCTTAACTGAGCATTGATTAAATGCCTAGTTCTTAACTTAAATTTCTTGAAGTGTTTATATTTATCTATGATGAGAATTTCTTCAACAACCTAATGTAACAGTTATGTTGAAAACATAAGAGGAGAGGAGAAAGGAAGTAGAAAGAAGAGAGAGAGGTAGAGGAAGGAATGGAGAGAAGAAGAGAAATTGAAAGGAAGTAGGAAAAGGAGAGGAGAGAGAAAGGGATAAGAGAAGTGGAGTTGAGAGAGAGAGAGAAGGAGGGAAGTAGGAGAAAGAGTTGGAAGGTTGTTGCAAAACTAGGTTGAATAGGACATATAAGAGAATGGGAACAGGAGAAAATTAGGTATTAAATTTGATGGTGAAACGAAACCAATAATTAAATAAATATGTTATTTTTATAAATTATGTAGATGTTAAGATACAAATATATACTATGACAACAGATTTTGTAAGGTGTATGTGTGTGTTGTACAAATAAAGTAAAAAATATTGTAAGAAAATGGAAAGAGAGATGCATAACTAAGGCAGAATATCAGCAGATAGCACAAGTCTGCAAAGATGAAGTGAAGAATGAACAAAGACTTGTAACAAAAGTCAAATATAATTTAAAAAGTTGTTTTCAACAAATAAATAATAAGAAAAAAGTCAAGGAAACAGAGAGAGAAGATGGCAAGGAAGTAACAAGTAGTAGAGAGAAAGCAGAACTGCTTAACTCATTCTTTGCATCAGTCTTCACACAAGAAGACACTACAGCCCAACCTAAGAGCCAAGGTGGTTAGAGTGCAGTACTACAGGTTACTTCAGCTGACTGCTAGCTGCAGTTCAGTAGTTCAAATCTCACCGGCTCAAGGTTAACTCAGCCTTCCATCCTTCCAAGGTGGGTAAAATGAGGGCCCAGATTGTTGGGGGCAATATGCTGACTCTGTAAACTCCTTAGAGAGGACTCTAAAAGCACTATGAAGTGGTATATAAGTGCTATTGCTACCAAAAACATAACTGTTACACACAGACTAGAAATAAAAATTAAAATAAGCAAGAAAATAGTAAGAGAACACTTGTCTGATCTTGATGAATATAAATCACTGAGAACTGACAGATTATGCTAAATCAATCTTATTTCATTTGACAAAATGATTAAATTAGTAGACAAGAGAAATGTTATGGACATACTATACTTAGATTTCAGTAAGGCATTCAACAAAGTAGATCATAACCTACTTCTTCTTAGTAACTACTCATTGAGTCTGGTTTGTAACTGGCTGACAAATCAATGTATAGTCCTAAATGGTACTACCATGTTTTCCCCAAAATAAGACAGGATTTTATTTTATTTTGACCCCTGAAATAAACGCTTGGCCTTATTTTCGGGGAGGTCTTATTATTTTTGAGGTGCAGGAGGTGGCAAGCATGCTCACCTCATGGCTGCTGCTGTGTTGCGCTGCTGCAATATTTTTGGGGAGGGCTTATTTTCAGGGGAGGACTTATTTTAGCACATGCACTCAAAAGCCTGATTGGGCTTATTATCTGGAGAGGTCTTATTTTCAGGGAAACATGGAAGTAGGTAAGCAGTGGGGTACCACAAGGTTCCATCTTAAAACCAGTATTCTTCAATGTCTTCATAAATGATTTAGATGAGGAAATAGAAGGGGAACTCATCAAAATTTCAGATGACACTAAGTTGGCAGGAATAGCCAACACCCCAGAAGACAAACTCAGGATGCAAAAAGATCTTGACAGACTTGAACAATTGGCCCTATCCAACAAAATGAATTTTAATATGAAGAACAGCATAGTTTTACATTTAGACAGGAAAAATCAAAGGTATAAATACAGATTAGGTGAAACTTGGCTCAAAAACAGTAACTGTGAGAGGGACCATAGAGTCCTAGTGGGCAATTACTTAAATATGAGTCAGCAGTGTGTGGCAGCTGCCAAAAAAGATAATACAATCCTTGGTTACAAAAATAGAGGCATAGAATCAAAATCATGTGAAGCATTAGTACCACTTTATAAAACTTAGAAAGATCACACCTGAAATACTGCATCCGGTTTTGGACACCACAGTACAAAAAAGATGTTGAGACTTTGGAAAAAGTGCAAGACTAAAGCATATGAAGAACAGTTGCAGGAATTGGGTATGGCCAGTCTAGAGAAAAGAAGGACTAGGGGGGACATGATAGCAGTATTCCAGTATTTGAGAGGTTGCCACAAAGAAGATGGGGTTAACTTATTTTCCAAAGCACCAGAAGGCAGGACAAGAAAGAATGGATGGAAGCTAATCAAAGAGAGAAGTAACTTAGAATTAAGGATAAACTTTAAACAGTGAGGACAATTAACCAGTAGAACAGCTTGCCTTCAGATGTTGTGGGTGTTTCATCACTGGAGTTTTTAAAGGAGAGACTGGACAGTCAATTATCTAAAATAGTATAGGGTCTCCTGCTTGAGCAGGGGGCTGGACTAGAAGACCTCCAAGGTCCATTCCAGCTCTATTCTATTCTAATAATCCCACAACTCTGATAGTCAATTCTAGCATGCTTGTTCTCCTTGGCTGTTCCCTGATTACTTCAGGTGCTGCAGGACTCAAGGTCAGACCATTATTATATGGGCACCATCATCCCCTTGCAGCATTAGTCAGGGATGTAACTCTCTCCTTATCAATTACGCCTTCCTATTTCAACCTTCACTCCCCCCATGCCTTTTACTGGTGAGCCAGACTATTCATTAACTACCGTATTTTTCGGAGTATAAGATGCACCGAAGTATAAGACGCACCTAGTTTTTGGGGACAAAAACAAGAAAACA
>JANHFT010009224.1:0-31821 GCA_032467955.1 Pseudoxenodon macrops
ATAATGTACACTGAAGATGCAGGGGTGGGTTCTTACTTACCTCGCCGCCGGTTTGCTGCCTCCCGCGCTGTATGGGCGCGCCCCGTGGCACGCGCATGCGCAGTAGAAAAGAATTCCAAAGAAATGAAAAAAATATAAAAAGGCTAAAAACAAGATGGCGACGCATGCACAGTGCTGGAAACTCAGCTTCTGCGCATGCGCAGAAGAACCCCCCCAAAAAATAATAATAAAAAATTTCCCCCCCAAAAAAAATGCAAAAAAAAAGAGATGGCGGCGTCCACGGACCAGAACCGGCTCCGTGGTATCATCAGTGGCTTACTACCTACTCAGTAGAACCGGTCCGAACCGGTAGGAACCCACCTCTGTGAAGACGGCATTTAATTTTGTTGTACCATGTGCAATGATAACTAAACTAAACTAAACTAAACTAAACTAAACTAACCTAAACTGGCCTAACTATTTTGCTTCCAAGGCTACAAAAGATTAATCCGATGTTTTTCTCTGCTGAGACTACAGTTTTCCAACCTGCTAGTTGAAGTTGTAGTTGAAGTAATTGCCAAGTTAGTTATTAGTGCTTTTTAAAAGGTGAAAAAGGTGGAATCAATCATATGTTAAAAAAAACAAAACAAAATACAGTCCTTGCCAATTAAAAATAATGTACTAAAATGTATGAGACCAAACAAATGTTTACATTTCTTCAGGAAGGAGAAGAAACTCACAATGATTGCATATCATAATTAACCTCGGAAAATGTGCACAAGTTTAAAATACCGCAAAGGTATTATGGAGAAAAACAAGGTGCTTTTAATAATTAGAGAACCTTCCTTCAAAGTTGCCTGGAACCAAAGCATTTTTCAAATTCAGTTGATGCACATGGTTTCTGCCAACTTCCACAGACAAATCAAAGTGCCATATTGACTAAATGTATTCGATTATTCAGTTGATTGTGTTTTCAAAATCGTCTTTTGGGTGGTTTTTTTGAGGCTTTTCAAGAGTTTTTGAGGCTTTTGAAAGTCAATGACAGAATTCCTTGGTGTTTTCTTTACACAAAACAGTATTTTTCTCAGATAAGCAATTGTGTCAGATAATACAAACCTGGCCCTGTGCCCTCTAAACAAAGTACTAGAAAGTTAGTACAAGCTGCTTTCAGGGCATGGAGAAGTGTTTATTCATCAGATAGTTCAACTAAGGCCTAGCCATTAAATCCGTATGGAAAAACACTGTATTTTCTTTGTGAAAGCTAGAATCAAGATCACATGAAGTGTTAATACCGCTTTATAAGGCCTTGGTAAGGCCACACTTGGAATACTGCATTCAGTTTTGGTTGCTACGATGGAAAAAGGACATTGAGAGTCTAGAGAGAGTGCAGAGAAGAGCGAACAAAGATGATTAGGGGACTGGAGGCTAAAGCATATGAAGAACGGTTGCAGGAACTGAGTATGTCTAGTCTAATGAAAAGAAGGACTAGGGGAGACATGATATATAGTGTTCCAATATCTCAGAGGTCGCCACAAAGAAGAGAGAGTCAAGCTATTCTCCAAAGCACCTGAGGGCAGGACAAGAAGCAATGGGTGGGAATTAATCAAGGAGAGAAGCAACCTAGAACTAAGGAGAAATTTCCTGATAGTTAGAGCAATTAATCAGTGGAACAACTTCTGGAGGCAAATAATTTTAAGAAGATATTGGATAACCATTTGTCTGAAGTGGTGTAGGGTTTCCTTCCTAGGCAGGCGGTTTGACTAGAAGACCTCCAAGGTCCCTTCCAACTCTGTTATTCTATAGATGCTTTTTGAAAAATCAAGACAACTGACTTTACAGTAGCCCTTTTCAACAATGTTATGATTCTACAATCCATGATTAGCCTTGAACCAATTAGTTATGGACCATGTTCTTCAGAGTGGATTTTATTTTATTTTTTTATTCGTCAAATGAAGATTACAAATTCGAACAAGCAAAATGAAAGAAATTAAAATGTGACGGGATGATAGGCATGTTAGTGCACTTATGCACGCTCCTTTAAAGACCTCTTAGATATGGGGTGAGGTCCCCAGATGTCCACTATGAAGGTTAGTAGCTGAGATAACTGAATCAGATAGCATATTCCAAAGTTTGACAACTCTATTACAAAAATTGATTTTTTAAAGTTTAAAGCGATCATTCGCACGCATTACATTACAGTTAAAACTAAAAAAACTTTATTTACAGGCAAATCGTTACTATGCATAATATTGCATGCAATACCTACGTGTAAATTCAAGCGTCACAGTTCTAAGGTATCCAAACCAAGAATTTCAAGCCTAACAGCATAGGGTATTCTACTATTTTTTTTATTTTTGTTAAGCACGTATTAGATAACATATATACTGTAGGTATAAACATGATTTGAATACATGAAATGAATATGAATAAAAGGGAACATTAGGACAGGGACGGTAGGCACGCTGGTGCGCTTATGCAGGCCCCTTACAGATGTCTTAGGAATGGGGTGAGGTCAATAGTAGACAGTCTAAGGTTAAAGTTCTGGGGGTTTGGGGAAGAAACCACACAGTCAGGTAGTGCATTCCAGGCATTGACCACTTTATTGCAGAAGTCGTATTTTCTACAATCGAGTTTGGAGCGGTTTACCTTGAGTTTGTATCTATTGTGTTCTCGTGTATCGTTGTGGTTGAAGCTGAAGTATTCATTGACAGGTAGGACATCGTAGCAGATAATTTTATGAACTATGCTTAAGTCAGACCGAAGGCGGCGTAGTTCTAAGTTGTTTCTTGTAAAGTACTTCTGAACTCCCTCGATTGTATTAATGTCTGATATATGGTAAGCATTCCAAACAGTGGGACAGTATTCTAGGATTGGGCAAATCCAGTGTTTCTCAATCTTGCCCAGGTTAAGATGGGTGGACTTCCAATTCCCAGACTTCTGGAAGTTGAAGTCCACCCATCTTAACATGGGCAAAGTTGAGCACCACTGGTCTAACGTACAGTATGTTTTCTTCAGCTATATCCTTCCAGTTGGGTTTCATCTTGCATTCTTCTTCTGACGTTTGACTGAAGCACAGAAAGAGTATGAAAAGGAGTGTCATGTTAGCATTTGGCTATAGAAAGTCTTTTATAGATGTGCCCAAATCCTTCTGCCGCTTTGCTCACCTTGATTAATGAGAGAGGTGAAGCTGGAGTCATGTAATAAAAATGTCAAAGGAAATTCAGGAGTCAAATTAGTTCGCAAAGAAGGTAGCTGTAGGAGGCACTTGATCATAAAGCTGCGTGATGCAAGAAAGGACAAGTTATAGGAAGGAGTGAATGTTTGCCTATGTATTAGGCATCCTTCTCTATTACCATCTGGAAACAAAGTTCACTGATACCTACCTCTGGAGATCCAGAACTTCTTCTATTGGACAAGGATGGGTGGCCTAAATACCTTAGCAATGGTTCAGACAAATTTTTGCTAGCCAAGGACAGCTGAGTGAATTCCAGGTTAGGTTCATTATTATACCAGAACAGAACACCTAATCTTTATTAACCAAAGGCATTATGTTTACCAAGGTCTACTTTAGATCAATCACGTATACATTACGGAAAACAATAATGTTCTGGTCTGAGATTTCCAGTCATCAGGGTGGGGTGGATAGGTTCCAGTTTGAATCATTGAATTGATTCATATCATTGAATTAAATGGGAAGCTTCCGAGATTCAATCTGAATTGTTGATTAAGCTTGGACCTAATTGGTTGGGTCTAAACATTTGCTGAGATGGTTTACTATACGAACCTTCTACTGCTGCAGTAGGAAGTATTTTGCCTTCATTTTGTGTGGTTCTTTTCGTTCTTGATGTTTTCTAACTTAATAAGCTTTTGTAGGTTGCAGGAATTAGGTATGTCTAGTTTAATGAAAAGAAGGACTAGGGGTGATATGATAGCAGTGTTCCAGTATGTGAGGGACTGCCGTAAGGAAGAGGGAGTCAAGTTGTTCTCCAAAACACCTGAAGGCAGGACTAGAGGCAATGGATGGAAACTAATCAGTGAGAGATTCAATCTAGAACTAAGGAGAAATTTCCTGACAGTTAAAACAATTAATCAGTGGAACGATTTGCCTCCAGAAGATGTAGATGCTCCAACACTGGGGATCTTTTAAGAAGAGATTGCATTTGTCTGAAGTGGTGTAGGGTTTCCTGCTTGAGCAGAGGGTTGGACTAAAAAAACCCTCCAAGGTCCTTTCCAACTCTGTTATTCTGTACTCAACTAATATAATAGCCCTCAAAATCCCTATCAACATGTTACGGTATATAAATATATGGATATAACATTTCCTTCTTGTACACCTTTTTCACATACATTTCTTTCCTTCCGCTTAAATAACTGTATCTTTCTGTCTACCATTTTTAGAAGCATACATTGATTTTCAAATTTAGCTTGCTTGTGTGCAAGGATGTATGGCCTCTTTTCCTACAAAAAATATGCACTTTGGTTGGTTCTCTTTAATGCAGCAATTCAGGGTGCAATAAAATCTCTCTAGGGGAATTGCCTATTTTTCAGTGACATAAAGAACAAACCTTATTTGGTAGCTATCGGGATATGTGAAATTAAATGAAATAAAGTGGAAAAGGAGAGGGAAGGGAAGGGAAGGAAAGGAAAGGAAAGAGGGACAGTCCATGGACACTGGACAAAGAGATGGTCAATGGATAAAATACAGCATAGCCCATAGCTGTATAGTAGGTAAGGCAAGAAACACAGAAGATACCTCCCCTCATTAGTTTCTCAGCTGTAAAGGAAATGGGGGGAGATTTGTATTGTCAGACTTGTAAATTTCTGTTAAAAAGTGAAATTAGCTCTTCTGGTTGTGATTCCTAGCTGGTTTACTGACCAAGGCAAAAAGGAAAGGAAGGAAGAAATGGATTAATACAACTGAAGAAATCTTTAATCATTATTATTATTGACAGAGCTGGCTAGCATGAATGCAGAGATCACACTACGTGATTGCTATGGATTATAATTATTATACTGAGATTCCTCCCTTGTCTGACCTTACTTGGCCCTCTTAAGGAATTCAACATTTGCATTTTGATATTCCAGATGGCTGACATTGCAATTTTTTCTTCCTGAATTCATTTACTTTATCTTTACTGGCGTAAATGCACATTTTCAATATTAAAAAAAACCCTAACATCTCACCTAACTTCACCTTAAAAACAGCGGGCGTTTATTTACTTTTTGCAACGTTCTTTCTTAAAGATGCTGTTCATTTGAGGTAGATGAAGCTCTAGCAAGGATGAAAAGTTATGAGATACTTTTTTTTAAAATTGAAGTTACAGAAGTCTAAAGGACTTCTAGTTTTTTTTTTTTTTGCTTTTATGATGTTAAAAATAGACTTCTGGGTAGCAGCTGGCTTGGATTTACCTTAATAAATATGGTGGTTTGCTTCAGCGAGTTTGTCTGTATTATTTCAAAATGTCAACAACAGTTTTCATAGCAGGCGTCTGTGTTCAATCTGGTTACTGAATTAATCAATTTTCTGAAATTTACACAAATCTACAAACCACAAACCCAACAGGCTGGTTTCCCACAACATTTTCAGACCCACAGAAATGCACAGGCCCATGGTTTAGTCAAGATTCTCATTTAATGAACCTAACCCAGGGGTCGGCAACCTTAAACACTCAAAGAGCCACAAAGATCCTAACCGGAAGCCCCCTGTTCAATTCTGGACCCAACTCAAAGTCCAGTTCCCCCACCATAGATTCTCCTCCTAGAGTGACATTGTTTTTTCCTCTGCCGACCAGAAATCCGGTTCCCCCACCATAGAGTCTCTTCCTAGCACAGCGTCCTTTTTCCTCTACCTGCCCTAACTGAAAGCCCTATCAATCATGGAGCTGACTGGCAACAGGGAGCCACAGCAGAGGGATGAAAGAGCCACATGCGGCTCCAGAGCTACGGGTTGCTGACCCCTGACCTAACCTAAACAGGTAGTGCTTGACTTACAACAATTCATTTAGTGTTGTTCAGTGAATCACAGCAGTTATTAAGTCAGTAACACGGTTGTTAAGTGAATCTGCCCTCCCTGTTGACTTTATTTTGACAGAAGGTGGCAAAAGGGGATCACATGACCCCGGGAACACTGCAATCGTCATAAATACGAGTCAGTTGCCAAGTGTCTGGATTTCGATCAGGGGACCATGGGGCTGCTGCGACAGTCATTAAGTGTGAAAAATGGTCATGAGTCACCTTTTTCAGTGATGTTGTAACTTCAAACGGTCACTAAACAAACTGTGGTAAGTCAAAGACTAGCTGTACTGTTCTTGAAGTTCAAAGCAAGAGGCCTAGGATCAAAGGTGGGATTCAGCCAGTTTGGAGTGTTTCGCGTGAACCGGTAGCGGAAATTTTAAGTAGTTCGGAGAACCGGCAAATACCACCTCTGGCTGGCCCCGCCCTCCTGCCCCGCCATTCCTTGTCCTATATTCCCTTGTTTCTAAGCTCAGCTGATTCGTGGGGCAGAGTGAATTATCATGTCTCAGCTGAGCTAAACAACAGCTCACCACACCAGTGCTGACTCCGAGGGCGGTCTTTGAGTGCTGCGCACGCATGCTTAAAGCGCCCATGCATGCGCAAAGCTCTCTCTCTCATAGAACCGGTAGGAAAAGATTTGGAATCCCGCCACTGCCTAGGATCCTGAAGTGACAAAAATGTTTGCTTTGAACGAAGACCTTTTATATATTACTGGATGATCACTGCTGAGAAGAAGAGTAATTCTCCTTCCCGCTTTTGTCTAATGAGACAACCATCAGTGGAAACTTGAGGATAAACATTGTGCTATACAGGTAAACATTCAGCGCCTCCAAAACTTAACCCAGTCGTTTCTTGTATTTCTAGACCTTTCTGGCATATGACAATCCTGGCCGTTTTCCTTCCATTTGAAATGGTCTTATTTTACCGGGTTAAAAAAATCAGAGTCCTTCAGCCGTTTGGATTTTGCATTCAGATTTGGAAAATGCAGCTTTTTTTTTTTTTTAAAGTGCTCACGTAGAAGAATTTTCATCATTTTGGCTTGCCTTTCAAACCAGCCACTTGGAAACATTGCAGTTTTCCATCCTTCTTGATGAATGGTGTTTATACTTCCAGCTTGCGGCTTGGTAAATCAACATTTTGGCTGCCTGTAATTTGGGTTGGTTCAGGATTAGTGGAAGCTTTTTTTGACTAAGAAGCTGAAATTCTCCCCTTAATTAAAGAGTGTGTCTCTCTTCTTCCACTGCAGACAGCTCAGCCTGTTTGTTCTGCTGCAGGCCGATGGTTGGGAATAATAGTCTTTCCCTCGACATGCTGCTTCTCATTCCTTTTTCCTCCAAACATTGATGGGCCTTCATTTCCAGGACTTTTGGGGAAAGGAGAGAAGGCAAGGGAAAATAAAGGAGAGAAGGGAAGAGAAGGGAAGGTAAAGGAAGAGGAGAGGAAAGGAGAGAAGAGGAGGGAAGGGAAAGGAAAGGAAGGAAAAAGAAAGGAAGAGAAGGGAAGGGAAGGGAAGGGAAGGGAAAGGAAGAGGAGAGGAAAGGAAAGGAGAGAAGAGGAGGGAAGGGAAGGGAAAAGAAAGGAAGAGAAGGGAAGGTAAAGGAAGAGGAGAGGAAAAGGATTAGTAGAAGCTCTTTTTGACTAAGATGCTGGAATTCTTTCCTTAATTAAAGACTGGGTCTCTCTTCCACTGCAGACAGCTCAGCCTGTTTGTTCTGCTGCAGGCTGTGGGTTGGGAATAATAGTCTTTTCCTCGACATGCTGCTTCTCATTCCTTTCCCCCCCCAAACATCAATGGACCTTCATCTCCAGGGCTTTTGCTTATTGACCTTGCCATCTGCTCCTGAGTTGATTATATCCTTCCTTGATGTGCCCAGCTCTAGTTTGCACACAATAACTTTCAAGGCAGGGATTTGGTTTCTTCCATCAACCATCTTCCTCTCCCTTCTGTTCGACTCAGTCTGCACAATGAAAAAAAATTAGTTCTTGGTTCAGTTCACTGAGTAGCTGGTAAAGCTTCTGGGTAGGCAGGAAGGGTGAGTTTCTCCATCAGTCATTCAATGGATCACAACATTTTCTCCAGCCAATTTTCTCCATATAGTCCCATGGCTGCCATTTCCCCCCATATTTTTTCTACTTTTTATTTCATCTCTGTATCTTCCTTCTAATGCTGACCATCCCTCTTGCACCCACAGTTCTCATGGATGCCATAATTGCACCTTGTTATATACCAGATGTCCCATCCAGGGGCAGCTTCTAACTTACCTTACCGCCAATTTGCCACCTCCCGTGCCGTGTGGGTGCGCCTCATGGGCGCACGCATGCCTCGTGGGCGTGCACATGCGCAGTAGAAAATAAATTCCAAAAAATTCCCAAAAAATAAGGCCGAAAACAAGATGTGCAGTGCCAGAAAATTGACTTCTGTGCATGCACAGAAGGGAAAAAACCCCAAAAACTAAAAAAAAAAGTTTTCCCCAAAATAAATTGGAAAAAAAACATGGCAGCGTCCACGGACCAGAACTGGCTTCATGACATCACCAGCAGCTTACTACCTACTTGGCAGAACCAGTCCGAACCGGTAGGAACTCACCTCTGGTTCCATCCTGGCACCTTCCAGTTCTGTTCTGTTCTGTTCTGTTCTTCTCTACTCTACTCTACTCTACTCTACTCTACTCTACTCTACTCTACTCTACTCTACTCTTTCTTTATGTACACTGAGAGCATATGCACCAAAAACAATTTCCTTGTGTGTCCAATCACACTTGGCCAATAAAGAATTCTATTCTATTCTATTCTATTCTATTCTATTCTATTCTATTCTATTCTATTCTATTCTATTCTATTCTATTCTATACCGCGGGGGGGAAAACAATTTGTAAATTTAGGACCGCAATTAAACAGCCATTAATTTATTTTTGAAGGGATCCTGTGGGAGACCACTCTTGCCATTGTGCTCAGGTCCTTGGAGAGAGATTGAAATGTTTTTTTAAAAATGCTTTAAGTTTTAAATGTTCCTCCATCTCTAGTTTGGAATTAGAAGAAAGGATTTTTTTTTGCCAAAATGGCTTTTAGGAATGCCAAAAACCTAGACTGAGATTACTTTCATGCTTGTTCTGCATCTGATCAACACAGCTGTAAAAGAGAAGTTGTTATTAAAAGATGTCTTTATTTATTCACAAAAGATTCTCTCCATCTTTCCTTCCTTAAATGGATTATTCCCTCAAAAGGGGCTACCACTCACTGAACTCTTCCCAGAGTGGTCAAGGATTAAAGCAAAATAAATTTAACAACAACTTATTAAAAATAACCCTCCCCTCTAAAATAAGAGTCAACAAATCCAGCTTATGTGTATTAAAAGCTGTCCTAGGATGGAGGATAGATGGAGCGCTAGAAATTTTCTGCACAGTTCTTAAAGTGCCATTTGGAACTTGACTCTGCCGTTAAGCACAATTTTGACCAAATTCCACTTGGTCGATCTAGGATTTGAAGGAAAAGTAGGTCCATATATATGAATATTTTAATAAATCAATAAAAAAGAAACGAAAAGGTGGAAATCTGACCTCTTTGAAAAAATAGACCCAGCAGGATTGAAATTGGCTCCCACTTGTTGCAAAGACTGCTGTGCAATTTCCTATCCATATGGGAAACGAGAGGTGCATATACCCACTTTAACCGAGACTTTATTTTTATTTATTTTATTTATTTTCATCAAGCATATATTAGAAAACAGATACAAGTGTAGACAAGATTATGAATACATGAGATGGATTCGGAATAAAAGGGAACATTAGGACAGGGACGGTAGTCATGTTTGTATGCTTATGCACGCCCCTTACAAACCTCTTAGGAATGGGGTGAGGTCAACAGTAGACAGTCTAAGGTTAAAGTTTTGGGGGTTAGGGTAAGAAACCACAGTCAGGTAGTGCATTCCAAGCATTGACCACTCTGCATTCCAAGCATTGACCACTCTGTTGCTGAAGTCATATTCATCAATCGAGTTTGGAGCGGTTTACCTTAAGTTTGTAACTGTTGTTTGCTTGCATATTGTTGTGGTTGAAGCTGAAGTAGTCATTCACAGGTAGGACATTGTAGCAGATAATTTTATGTACTATGCTTAGGTCAGACCAAAGGCTAAATTGTGTAAGCCCAAAATTTCAAGTCTGGTGGCATAAGGTATTTATTTCAGGTAGAGGAATGGAGGACTCTTCTCATGAAATATCACTGGACTCTCTCAATTGTATTAATGTCTGATATGCAGTGTGGGTTCCAGATAGATGAGCTGTATTCGAGAATTGGTCTAGCAAATGTTTTGTATGCTCTAGTTAGTAGTACAATATTACCAGAAAAAAGGCTACTTAAGATTAAGTTAACTCTTAATGCCTTTTTGGCAATTTTTTTACAGTGGGCTCTGGCACTTAGATATTTAGAAATGAGTACTCCAAGGTCCTTGACAGAGTGTGGGTCATCTGCAAGATCATGTCCATCTAGCCTGTTTTTTATGTTCTGATTTTTTTTACCAATGTGTAAGACAGGTTGAGATTTGAAGTTGCCACTTGTTTGACCAATCTGACACATAGTCAAGATCTTTTTGAAGGGTGGTAGCATTGTTGGTGGTGTTGAATAGTTTTATATCATCAGCGAAGAGAACGCAGTTGCTTTTAATATGATCGCAAAGGTCATTTATGTAAAGTATAAAGAGTGTTGGTCCTAAAACACTACCTTGGGGAACACCCACTGTTAACAGGTACAGGATTTGATAGAGCGCTTCTTATTTTGTCCACTTGTTGCCTGTTTAACAGGAAGGCAGCTATCCATTTATGTAGGAGTCCAGAAATGTCATAAGATTTTAGTTTTAGTGGACCCTACTGTACGTTCTGAGATCTGAGTGAAAGTTGAGAGATCAATACTCATCCTATTCTTCCTATGGAAATGTAAAGCTAAAAATTCTTATAATAAATTGATAATAAAAATATTAATATTGGAAACTGGTCAAAGGGTATAGGTGTATCATCATTAAAAACACTTTAAAAGACAAAATAATCATCTTTGACACCCCATTTTCCCCTCTGAATGAGAAACCCCTCTTTTCTTCAATTCTTGATCATTTATAGTTAACATTTGCTCTAATTTCCCATTTTTGTCATCATCATCAGCCATTTAGCTGTGTTCAACCTTTGGCCACTCTATGGATCAGCACTCTCCATGCCCCTCTGCCTTTGTCTGTGCCTGAAATAAAATTTCTCATTTTATACAGCATAAATTGGAACTTTTCTGAATGGTCAAATATTAACATATGACAAATTAGAGCCAAACTGACATTAATAGACATTAATAGAATTGCCAAATTCTGCTCGTGGATTGCTCATCTTTGTAAAAGTAAAGTGGTTGGAAATGTCCAATCTCCTTTCCCCCTGAAAGCAGCTATGGCTACCAAATCTACTGCAGAGAATTAGAGGATTGTCTACAATAGTGTGAGAGCAATTCACTTGTGTGTATGTTATTCTATTTTCTATTACAAGGACCTTTATGGGAACAGAGCTTCTATGAAAAGAATAGTTTTCCAACTGTAGAAGAACAACTATGAATAACTCTATTTTTTTAATTGTTGGTATTTTCTAGATATGGACATGTGCATATAATATGAATGTCATATGCCCATGTATTAGTAGCTTTAAATTAAGGATAGAAGAAAGTACATTTCCAATTCAGGAAGTTTCTGTTTATTTTTATTTATAATGCTACCATATTTCTGTATTAGTTTATGACTCTCTCAAAATGGATTAATGTCTCCCAAAATACCTATTTAAATTCATTATTTAATCTGCCAAAAATGTGAAAACATTTTGAGAAAAGCAAAATCTGCCAAAGTGCTACATTTTGATCAGGACACTCATCCAATAAGCAAGAATCATAGCATTTTGTATGGAAATACTTTGTATGGAAAAATGCAATCTATATAGCATACCTATTTTAAAAACATAAGAAAAATAAATAAAAGCACCTGGCTTAATTAGAATTTTCAAACTAATTTATTTAGATACGTACTGGAATATGAAGTGTGAATCTATTCATAATTATATGCATATGAAAGGAATCTTCATTATACTACCAATGTGCACGTAGCAATAATATCTAAAGTTTTAATTCTTTCTAAATCCCTTTTGTCAAAAGATAACATCAAGTAAGTTTCACTAAAGGATTACTTTCTAAAGGTTTTATCTCTTTCAAAAGGCCAGAAACCCAGAGGTATTATTTTGTATTTTGCACAATTTAAGTTTCTTACTTTTTATATCATAAGTGTAGAAGTAAATTAAATAGGATTTCCTAAGCAACATATTTTCATGGCACAAGGGAGCTAAAAATCACGCTTTAACAAGGCATTTAGCTACTGAGAACATGAGAGTATCAGCTTCTTTTGATTACAAATATATAGTGTTTATCAGTCATCAATCCAGAAATAGATGAAGGCCATGACTGAATTGCTCAGAATAGTAAATCAGAAAGTGCTGAAACGAGTTATATTCAGTTTTACCTCCATTCACCAAACAAAGAAATCAGGAACAAAGTATGAATATCCTCCATAGTTTTTGTTTCTAAGCATTAATATGCATTTCAGCATTTATTTATCAGCCTTGCTTAACACTTTCTTGGGCTAAAAGGAAATATTTATTTAAAGGGAAGATAATACAACATAATGGCAGTATGAAAGTACTAGAATTTCAGACTTGGAAAGACCATTGTGCTCAAGATATAGAGCATGAAAGAAAACTATATGGTCTTGGATTGTAATAAAATATTTATTTATTAAATAAAGATATGAAGAATGATAGGATCATAGATAATTAAGAAATCCACTGTTGAAAATCAAATTTTATCTTGCTGGATAGCTACAGGAGTATTCTTCTTGTATAGCAGTGACGGCTAACCTTTTCAGAACAGAGTGCCAAAAGTGTGTCTGTGTGCACACCCAGAATGCAATGTGCATATGACCCCCCCACATGCGTCCCACCCACTCATGTGCGTGTGACGCCTTGTGCACTCCCCGCATGCAACCCCCGCTTGCACCCTACCTCCCACTCATGCATGTGCGAACTGCTGAGCTGAGCTGGGGTGACGGCTCGCGTGCCCGCAGAGGGGCTCTGCGTGCCACTTGTGGCATGCGTACCATAGGTTTGCCATCATGGCTATAATGGCTATATCTTTTTTCCATTCACACTCCAAGATAATCTTCCAATTAATTCTATTTTTGGAGAAAA
Source organism: Pseudoxenodon macrops (assembly GCA_032467955.1). Taxonomy (NCBI): domain Eukaryota; kingdom Metazoa; phylum Chordata; class Lepidosauria; order Squamata; family Pseudoxenodontidae; genus Pseudoxenodon; species Pseudoxenodon macrops. Next base: position 13,248 of record JANHFT010009224.1, read on the forward strand.
ATCTGTATACATACCCAAAACATGCATAAACTATATAGAGCACAATACATTTTAAATCCTAATCTAAGATCTTTGCAAAAAGTGGCAGTTTTGGCTAACATTTGCTAGACCCTCTCTGACTGAATCACAAATTAGCAGTCCTACTCTCAAAAGGAAAGGCTGGAGATTGACCACACATCAATCTTACTGCTCCTTATCAATAAAGCAATTCACCTTATGTTGCTATTCTACAAATCTCTTTCAAGCAACGTCATTCTGCAGTGTGGCTGGAACTGATGCTTCTTTCACCAAATGTGTTGTTATGCTTTGTGGAAACTCCCTTCCCAGAGATTTGGAAGCTGATAGAATGCACTACATTAATTAAAAAACCTATTCCTGAGAGTCATTCTTAAAAGAAAACAAACAGATACTTCTTTCCCCCAATGTACTGTAATGTCAAGCAGGTTGCTTGAAGCCCTATGTACAACCAACTGGACCATTCTCGTTTGCTATTCAATCAATATTTAAAACACAAATGGGGGGCTCTTTTTACAAACGCGCAGCTGTGTCAGCCCCCCCCCCCAATATGAGGCAAGAAATGTTGTGGATAGTTACTGCTTGCGTAATTCCAATTCTGCTGATTGCATCTTGGAACCCATTCCTTTCAGAAGCTTTGTTTCTTCAGCAAAAAAAAAAGCTATCAATTTTTCACCCTTACAGCAAAGATTTCAGGGTTATTTTGCTGATTTCCCAATTTCAATTAGAGATAAAGAGAGAGAGAGAGAGGGTGAGGGAGACGTAGGGAGAGAGAAGCAGACTAACTATTAGGAAAGTATTTATACAGGTGTGCACAATATCTTACTAGCCCTTACAATATTACTGTTCCCCTGTAGTCTTCTGTGTCCTCTGAAAAATTGCTTCAGTATTGGAAGTCCCTCTAGAACTGGGGTGGGGGGAAGATGACAATGAGGGATAAGGATGAATGTGGGAATTAATCAAACTTGTCTCTTCTGTTCAGGAGAATAAAAATTCTGTGTCATTTTGATGCTCTATGTATTATACTGGGTTCCTATCACCTAATTCCATGTACAAAGGCAGTCACCTCTCTAGATACCTGTTAAATAAGTGGTGCAATAATGCATTCTTGACTTTTACTAGGAACAGATGCATTTGTCTTTTCTTTTCTACTACCTGACCAAGGGAATAAAGACTTTTGTATCAGTTCTGAGATATAAAGTCAGCAACACCAACAAGAGATTTAATTTGGATCCAAGTCACAATCGATGCAAACCAGGACAAACTTATCTCTACTACATCACATAAATTAGAATAAACATCCCTGCTCTAGCTGCAGTTCTCAAGATCTTTGAATCCCATTTCCATTTTAACAAAAGTTCACAATACAAAAGACTTGAGCTTATTATGATATCTGATTTAAAAAGAAACATGAACAAATATCTAGAGTAGACATGAATGCTAGATAGTTTTCACATACTGAAAGATAATCAGATTAGTCACTATACCAGTTGTAACTTTGCTAGGGGCTGTCCTCTTTACTTGCTTTCCCATTTTTGTGTTTCCTCCTTTCCTCCTAAGTATGCTCTACTAAGGCCCTTTGCCATTATTTCTTTAACTGCTTTCCATCTGTTTTGAAGAGTATGTGTTTATAGCACTACTACACAGTAACTTTAGAGGGCTTTTCACCTTAATGAGTGTGAATGAATCATGTTTTAGAAACTCTAGCTAGACTGGAGAGAGGGTTGAGCTTTGAGTCTTTGCACTGCAAAAAGCGACCCAGGCCTGACCTCCTAAAGAATCCCTGAAGCCTTATCTGACCCTTCCCAAGGGAATTTGGTCAATCTGGTGAGATTCTTGCAACATTGTAAGGGGCGTGCATAAGCATTCCAATGGGCTTATGTCCCCTTTTATTCGTATCAATTTCATGTATTAATAACCATGTTTATACCTATATCAGTTATCTAATACGTGCTTGACAAAATATAAATAAATAAATAAATAAATTAATTAATAGATAAATAGATAGACAGACAGACAGACAGACAAACAAACAAATAAATAAATAAATAACATAGTTGACTAACAATGAAGCTTCTGCTTGAGACTGTCCATCTATGGCTCTGGTTGCTTGGATCTAGAGGGAGCACTGTTGTTGTTTTTCAAAATGGGGGAGGTATGTGGACATTCAAGAGGCACCATCCATGCAGCGGTATAAAAATGTTCCTGATGATTTGGAAGGTTGAAGTCAACAACTATGTGAATACTTCTTTTACAGTATCTTATAATCAGATAGAGGAAGAGCGCTATAAAAATGTTTTCTCACAAAAGATAATGCAGAGACTCATAGATAGCAAATAAACACATATTTGTATATCTGGATTTTGCCAATTAAAGGTTATTTAATTAATGAAGTTTATTTTAAAAAATGGGGCAGAAAGAACAGTGCAAAATAAATTTTACAATCTAAAATGTATTTTAGTATATTATAGCCCTTATTTGTTCAACCATATTAATTAGATAATTTGCATAATCTGTGTCCCCGTAATTATATAATTTTATTCCCTTATTTATATTATACCATTTCCTATAGATAGTAAGGCTTGATATCTAAACAGATTAAAAAGCAAAATTTTGTTCCACTCACCCAATCTATTAATGAAATAAAACAATTAATCATTCTTATGACAAAAGATTAAATCAATTGATTATACGGTAGTAAAATGTATGACTCCTAATAAACCTCAGAGCTTCAGAGCAAGATTTAAAAGAATCTTAATCTCTGAAGCACAAATACACAAGGCTAAGAGTATATAACATAAAGCCAACATACAATTAGAAGCACCTTATTCTAATTATCTTTGAGTAGTTAGAAAAGTTGGTCTGTAGTTCATTTTTCTCCATGGATTACTTCTTGGATTGCTTCTGTAGATTAATTTTGGAAGCATTGGTACATTATTTTTTATTTTTAAAAACAAGCTACCGCACAAAACTAAAATCAATGAAGAAATCCTATTTGGTGACCTTCCACAGCCAAGATTGTGTCTTAAAAATGTAATGAGTTTTCTTCCTCTCTCTTATAACAATTGGCAATAACTGATACAGCGCTATGATTTCATTTAAACAACTCACCATCATTAAAAAAGAACTGAAGAAAAGAAAAACTATGCAAACTACACTAACCATTCATTGGGAACACACTGAAAAGTATACTGGAAGGACAAGAATGCAGTTCCTCTACAATTGATTAAAAATTAGAAAAATTAAGCAACACAAAAGTATTTATTTACATTTTCGGTATGTAGCTATTGAAGCTATAAAGTAAGATATGGTGTGATTTCAATTGCAAAGGTTGCATACTTGAAAAGTCCCAAATTTATGAAATATGATTTGATGACGTTAAAAACTTATGGAAAAAAGCAAGGTTAAAACTATGAGACAGATAAAATCACGGTTCCAACTCTTTTTAAAATCCTCAAACTGCATTTTTAAAAACATAGTAAACGTTATGCTGTACAAGCGTATAATGAATGAAATTATAAGCCAGTTTTAAGTATTTTTATTGATATCATGACCATTGCACCCAATCATTTTCTAAACGTGTACATTTGTACAATATAATATTGTGGCTAGGAAGAAATGTTTAAATTGTTTATTTTTTTCCTAAGTAGATCCATGGTAGTCATGAACTCCTAAGACCCTTCTCAGAGACCTGTATTATTATGTAGGTTGAAATTCCTGATAGCCTTGGAACCCCCAACACGACTTCTAAATCAGCTCAGACAAGGAGACTATTGGGTAAGGGCCAAATGCCTATCCTATTTATTACAAGGGGTTTTCTGGGGTGGGAGAAGGGAATACTTTTTTTTACATCATAAACAAGAAAATGAATGCTTTATTTAATAGGCACAATGTCTAGAAGCCCAGCAACACTATATCCCGAAGCTCTGTAAGTAAATGCCCATGCTCCCCCAACCCCCATCCTCCTAACTTCCATGCATCTTATGACTATGTAGCAAAGCAGTATCTTTCAAACTGTATTCAAGGTTTGCTGTTGGGAGCTATTACTACTACCTAGCCAACGACAGGAACACTGAAAAGTGTATTACATTGGCATTCTACTAGTTACCTCTGATTTGGGGAGGCCCCATTCTCTGCCACAGCATGGAAAGTTGAAGGAACTCTTTTGTGGCTTGTGCGCTAAATTAACACTTCAAACTAAATCATACAGACTACGTTTTCTGTATTAAAGTCTCTATGGCTTTGAGCTAGCCTCCAGCTTGGAACAACTTACATTTATTTATGAAGTTTCTCTTTAAGGTACATGATCCTTGACATTAGAGAAAAATAGCTCCAGTGATTCCAAGGTGCAACATTTCATTCATCCTGATCTAATGAATCATGATCAAAAATATTTTTAGCAGAACCTAGATGAACTGAGAGAGATAAAATTTATACTGCACCACTATTCGGTGCCAATAAAACCAAGACCCTGGATGAGAGATGTTTCTTTATATCTTACCTCCAGAGCCTTCAGCCGTTCCAAGAGTAATTTTGTTTTGTCTCTTTCCTCTTCACTGCTGTTGTTTTCACTCCTTGAATGTTTATCTGACATGCAAATGTCTTCCACTCCTGTTTTGCACTGCTTTCCCTCTTGCATTAATGTTTCCTAAAACAATTAATATATTTTTCATCAACTAAAGGTAAGAATGATTGTTAGAAAACATGCTGGAAGTATAGTATTAGATTAACACCCTAACAGGAACTTTCTAATATTTTACTTACTTACTTATTAGCATGCATATTCTGGTCACTTCCAGAAACTTCTCCTGGCTAAAATCATAATCATAACATAAATATAATTTTAAAAACTCAAGAGACAACAAAAATACATATAAGGGTTAAAAACAATCCATACCATGGTTCTTAATCCCCAAATGCTGATGTGAAGACATTAGTTGGAAGACATTATTGCTCTCAAGGTAAGAACAAGGATCAATAATGATTGAAATTTAAAGAAATGAGGACATGAGTGACTTGTCAAAAGCCTCCTTCTTTATAAAGAACCAGAAGCAGAAGCTGGCATAGCCTCTGAACCCCAAACTCCAACAGCCATTCTTTCATGGACCTGCTCATTCAGGGAGAATGTAACTCTATTCAGAAGTGATGTAGAGGTCAACAGACAATTTGTGGACAAGGAGTCATTCTGTCTTGCTGGCATTCAAAGTCAGCCTATTTCATCCTATTAGGGTTTTTATAGTCTCCAGACTTCACAGGATTAGGATATTAATGGTATTTCCTGCCTACCTATAGTAAGTGGTATCTAACTAGGTATTATGTGCACACTGAAAGTTTCTTACTCCAAATTACAGACTACTTCTCCCTATGATTTCAGAGATGTTAGATCACACGGGGACAACACTGAACCTAGAGTCCAAATATATTACATCTAATATTTAAGGAATGTGAAAATTTGCTTTGATCACAACTTGAATTAACAATGATGTAGAACTACACTGTAATTAAAATCCTAATTTCATGTTGTCTGTTAAACAGAGTTACATGAAGGACCTTGTCTGCACCAGTGATCCCTTGGTCACCAGTTCAAACCTTCTTCACTTATGTCTTATGTATTTTAAAAATGAAAACTATATTTCTAACATCAATATACTCAACATGATTTTGAGCCAAAATGAATAAACTCACAAAGCAATGCCATTCTATCACATATTTTCTAAATCCTTATAGGGAATAAAGGAGAAAAAAACTACAAGGACAATATATACAGAACAGTTCCAGCCTTAGGCTGTAAAAATAATAAACTTATTTCAAACCTCTATAACCATAAAACCAGATAATTTTATCACCAGAACTGGCATTTAGGCTTGACGTACATGAAGAACTGCCAACCTATCTAATATTTCTCAAGATATCCTTAGGTAACTTGACTATTTAACACTGCCTACTGCCTCAGATAAACCAGTGCTTTTCACACATACAGCTTATTCTAACAGTGTGCTAGTGCTTATGTGGAAGACACTCTCTGCTCTTAAGCACTGTTGTCCATTGTTGGCATCCTCTGTGGGTACTGACAGTAACAGTAAACTCGAACAACTGGAGAAAAGAAACTGTTCACAATACACCTGTGAAGCATCAAAATATATGTGAAATACTCTGCTTTTACAAAACTGTAATACATTGAAAGATCAGTTAGGCCAAACCCAGTTTTTAACTACATGCATAAGCTGCCTGTTCATTTACTTGACTGTACCGTATATTGGCTGCGGTTTAAATGCTTGATCTTCTTATCTCCAATTAGACAATGCACATGATCTAAGCTACAAGCAGAAGAGTCAACATTGCTCTCTTCTATTTTTTTTTAATGGATGATTAAAATGGATATTCTGCAGTGAACCTTAACAACAACTCTCACACACCGCTTGGGGGGAAATTGGACACAGAACATCAGAGTGTGCATAGTTTTGATCTTTTCTTTGTTTATTTCTATGGGCAGAGAGAGTACAAAAGAAATCAGGGGAGAGAAAGCATGGGAGATAGCTAAAGGGAAAAATAAAATAAGTTAAAGGGAGAAGAGAGAGAGGAGGCAGCAGAAAAGAGATAAAGAGGATGTATACATTTGCATGAGAATAGAAATACTGCTTCACTTTTTAAAAACATTTATATTGTGTCACTTTTCCACAGATGCAGCTGACAATAATCCTTGAAATATTATTCTATTGCAAAAAAGAGAAAAACAAAATGGCAACCCCCAAAAAAGTGGCTAGTTTGATTTGAAATCTTCGATTTTGTCAAAATTTTAACCCAATCAGCTATAGCACAAGAAAGGGATATCCAAAACAGCCTTGGGTGTTAAGGGCGTTCCTGTTCACCATATTAGATAAAAAATTAATGCCATATAGATCAGGACTATTTTTATTGTTTCAGCTATAGTGTCTGTCATAAAAGCCTGAATATGCTTCTGCCTTCCCTCCTTTTTAATCTTTGGGTGAATTAGAGTGAGGCCTCTCTGAGAATTTTTTTTTTCAATTTGGTTTCCAAATTTAAAAAGTACCCTATTCTGAAAGATGATAAAATGACAAACCGAATTTGATAGAATTCCTCACCAGCAATGGGGGCAATTCTAGTGACTCAGAAAATATAAATGTATCACTATTTGCTTGCTAATTTATTTATTTAACTTAACATCTCTTTTTGCCCAGATATCTTTTAAGTCTATGGAAATATATTACTGTTGCACACTGCCTGGAAATACATGGAATGAGTGTTAACATAGATTTATTTTAAACAAAATAACGCTTCTAAAAGCTATGTTCTCCTTCAACATTTCAATTTGTGTTTAGTGTTACCAGAGGTGGGTTCCTACTGGTTCGGACCAGTTCTACCGAGTAGGTAGCAAGCCACTGGTGACGTCACGGAGCCGGTTCTGGTCCATGAATTAAAAAATTCATTTAAAAAAAAAGTTTTGGGGGAATTTTTTTTGAATTTTTTCCGGGTTTTTTTCTTTTGCGCATGCGCAGAAGCCGGGTTTCCAGCACTGTGCATGTGTCGCCATTTTGTTTTTGAGGGGGAATTTTTTGGAATTTTTTCTACTGCGCATGTATGCGCCCACGAGGCACGTGCGCACCCACGTGGCGTGCCCATGCTATACGGAAGGCAGCAAACCAGCACCGAGGTAAGTTAGAACCCACCCCTGAGTGTTACTAGTGAATAGGAAGGGGGCTTCCTCTATGTCATTACAAAGGCTTTCAAAAACAGCCAGTGGACTGCCATGGTTAAGATGTTGGGCTAGCTAGAACCAGGGAAACCTCAGAGAGGGAAGCTGATTGATTGACTGGACCATTTCTACCTCTAAAATAACCTATCATCCCATTGGCAGCTGTTCTATGCAAATTAGGAGAAAAATATATAGGCTAATTTGAGCATTTAGAAAAAGGTCAGATTACAAATACAATAAATTAAATAAATATTGAGGGGTGGGAAGCAATTTTATTACTATATTAATTTATTTGATCTCTAATCTCTAATTGTTTTTAAATGTGGTTTTTAGCCGCCCTGAGTCGCCATAGGCGGCAATATAAATTTAATAATAAAATAAATAAATAAATAAATAAATAAAATATGTAAATGTATATATAAACTACACTCATCTCACTGAGCAGACTGCAAACAAACAATACTGTTGCACTGAGATTGTGTTTCATAAGTTTTATTTAAGCATACATTTCTAAAAGTGGCCTTATTCAGAAGGCACCACAAAATACATAAATTATTACCAAAATATAGTTGATGTTTATTTTTAATCTAAAATTAAACCAGCAGCTAAGGTAGTTAATGTCACACTAGGCCAGACAAATATATTCAATAATCTCATCAAAGTGTAGCCTTCTTGGGGTTTTTTCTGCAAAATATTCTGCTCGTAATACTTGCATTCTTTTCAATTTCATGCCTTTCTTATATGTAGCAGATTTGTTCATTAAACCCCAAAAATGTAAAAAGAGGAGAGAAAAATAGAAAAGCATAAACATTATTTACCAAAATGTACCACAGAGAGAAACTAACAAATTGCTGAAACACGTTGAAGCACCATATGATCAGTCCTATTCTGAAATGTCCATGTTTCTTCAGTGAAGAATTGTTTTCATGAAAATTGATACAATCATAAGAGGTTGGTTATACTATTGCCTGCAACTAAGAGATGATTCTATCCTAATTATATGGGTTCTCAGTTTTTGACGTCTCTTTCATGATTAGCATGACCAAGAATGAAGAAAGAGAGAACTTTAGGATGAAACTGAATCAGAAGTGGGAGTTTTGAACATATTACAGAGACAATTAAGCACCTGTAAGGGGCAACCTATTCCTGACAGACAACTGCAAGACATGTTTTGCATGTCTATTTTCTACTGTGCACAGATTTACGCTTTCTAAAAACTTGCTCCTCATTATTAACTTATAACACTTCATTATTCAGTAGCAGATGGCTATAATTTGTCTCTTCCCTTTTCTATCACAGTGGAGAAGCAAGGGTTTGGGATCTAAAACAGACAAGAATGTAGAAATTTGATTCTAAAGTATCTAAATAGACAACCAGGAGTGAAATTTGCTTCTCATAAAAGCCTGTTTGGTCTAGTGCAGTGTTTCCCAATCGTGGCAATTTCCATAGGCATATGACATAGGTGGTATTCAGCCGGTTTGTGCCAGTTCAGGAGAACCAGTAGGGGAAATTTGGTGTGGGTTGCCGAACTGGTAGGGACCTCTGTCTGGCCATGCCCCCCACCCGCTTGCTCACCCTACCCACCCGACGCCCACTTGCCCTGCCTGCCCGCTCAATGCTTGCTCACCTTGTCCACCTGACACTCACCCCACCCATCCCTATATATGTTGCCTTCGCTTTGCCACCTGGACCAGCTACTTGCCTCGCCAGTCGCCTCACCGACACTCATTCAGCTCACCAAAGGTAAGTAATGATTGCTATCGGCTCACCCTTCGTATTGGGTTGTTCCATTCCCTGAGGCCCTAGAGCTGCCACCTACCTCGGCCTGGTTGGGGGATGCACCATTCCCCGGCTCCAGCCTTGCTCCGGAGCCGCCGCCCGTTCACCAGCAGCTTCGGCTGGGGGATGTGTCATTCCCTGGCTCTGGCCTTCCCCTGGAGCCGCTGCCCACTTGCCACCTGCCTCAGCCACAGGATGCACCATTCCCCAGCTCCACCTGCTCACCAGCTGCTCTCTCTTAGCCCGTCGCATACGTCACCCCATTTCCCCTCCTTCAGAGGACCCACTTCTAGCCCAGCTTCCTCCCCCATGACCGCCTCTTTCTTTGGGCTTACTTTCTTCCCGTGGTGGCTGGTCCACACTCCAGAAGGCAAGCTCTCTTTTTTGGTGCTCGAAGCCTCCTAGTAGTGCCTCTTTGCCAGCCACTTCCCAGCAGCAGTGAAAAAGCCGCTGCCATCGCTGCCCTGTTCTTTTCAGCGCAGCCCATTGCCTGCTGCGCTGGAGCGGAGGCACTTGCCCAGGCAAGTGTGCATGCACTACCAGCATGAAGAACAGGGCGGTGACAGTAGCGGCTTTTTCAGCACATTTGGCGCAATAAGCCTCCAGCCAGTTGCTGCTGCGAGGAAGCAGATGGCAAGAAGGCGCTACTGGGAGGCTTCGAGCACTGAAAAAGGGAGCTTGCCTTCCGTAGTATGGACCAGCTGCCACAGGAGGAAGGTAAGCCCGAAGGAAGAGGCGGTCATGGGGGAGGAAGCAAGGCTAGGTCCGGGGCCTCTGAAGGAGGGGAAACGGGACTGGCAAAGCGAGAGCTGGCGGCATGCAGGAGGAGGCATTTGGCAAAAAATAGATAGATACTATCTACCTATTTTCTGCCCAGGCCTGGCCTAATCTGTAGAAATTCATTTTTTTTCCTACCAGGTTCTGTGGGCGCAGGTTGATGGGGGTCATGGGGGGATTGAGTGGATGTGGCTGTGAGTGATGTCGAGTTGGCCCCATCCACTCAGTCACATGAACCTCCCACCAAACCACACCCACAGAACTGGTAGGGAAAAAAATTTGAATACTACCACTGGTATATGACTTCAATTCTCATAATTCCAGTCAGCATAGCCATTGCTAAGAATTCTGGAAATTGAAGTCCACACTTCCAATTTGCCAAGGTTGATAGACACTGGTCTAGTAATTAAGATGCCAAGTTACAAACCAGGAAATTCTGAGTTCTTGTTCTGCCTTAGGCATGACAGCCAGCTGGATGACTTTGGGCCAATCACTCTTTCTCAACCCAGCATACCTCAGAGGGTTGTTGTTGTTGAGGAAAATAGGAAGAAGTTGTTTTAGGCATGTTTGCCACCTTGACTTATTTGTAAAAATAATAAAGGATGAAAAAAAAAACTTTTTTAAAAAAATGCTTCTTTGAAGTCTGGCCACTGCTTATTCTTAGCCCCACATTTCTAATTCAGTTAGTCCTTCAGTATAGCCTATTTTGCAGTGTCATAGGGATCCAAAAAAGGTATTGCAAACAGAATGTGATTAAGAACTATTTTCCATGACTGAGAGTGATTGTTGAAGGTTTTAAACTGAAGATTTAAAAGATGCCAACTATTTAATTTGGGACGTTCGTATGCAAAGCAGGCACCCTTTGACTGCCATTTTCTAGTCTTTCTGCAGTCAAATGGCTAGTGGCAATATTTAACGCAGAGCCCTGAGTGCCAATCACTTCCTTTCATAATCTAGCAACATGACTGTGGAGTCAGAAAAAGCCCAAGGGATTGGAGATGGAGGGGTCTGAACTATGACTCTACCGAGTGATTAAGGAAAAACGTTGCCTCAGGCAAAACAAGTGATAAAATGTTTTTAACTTTCAAAATCAAGGAAGGGGGTAAGGGAAAAATGAATACAAACAGTAAGCGAAGAGAAAAATAGCATTTTGAGTAACAGAAGAATAGAGGAAAGGAAATTATAGCCAGTTATGAGAAGATAGCAATGGGAAAACTGTTAGGAAAAAGAAGAAAAGAAACCTATACGTTTAGGAAAAAGAACTAAAAAAAAACAAATAAATAGGAGCAGATAATAAACAAGGACAGGGGAAGGGAGAAGGGACTAGTGAGTGGAAGGGAAAGTGGAGGAGAGGGAAGATAGGGGATGGAAGAAAAGGAAAGGAGACAGGGGAAGGAAGATGGGGGAGTGCAGGGAGGGGAGATATTATATTTGAAAATCCTCCATATATAGGTTCCATGATCTGACTTGAAATTGAATCTTTCAATTAAAAATCTCTATAATATTTATTTTATTTATTTATTTATTTATTAAATTTATATACCGCCCTTCTCTCGAAAGACTCATAATAAATCCCATATGAAGTGATAAGCAGAGTAAACTAAAGTAACATAATGCTAGAAACACTGATATTCAAACTGTAGTATTCTGGAGGAGAAAAACAAGAAAAGAAAAGATGGGAGCTAATATCTGAAAATGCAGCACATTAAACCAATTTGAAGCAAGGAAAACCAGCAGGTTGCCAATTATCGTATCCTTACATGAAAAGCATCACATAACGTTTTCTACTTTTTAGCTTTGCAGTTAATAGTAAACAAGCTGTGTACTATTGATAGATAAACAAGATATATATGAAAGACATTGCAAACATGCCTGTGGTCAGCATACGCTTTTATTGTGAAATATTTCCATGCTAATTCAAAGAAGAAAAATAGATCAAATTTACAAAACTGGGTTCAGTGAATAGTTAAGGCCTTCTTTCTTTTCACAGCCACTACTTTTATTCTCTAGGTCATCTTCGGCTTAATCTTTGTTTAAATTATTTTGTTATGGATCAATACATAATTTTTTAAGCTCAGAAATTCTTAAATTGTGCTTTCTGAATTTCCACATTTCCACACTCATAGTCATAGCCAACCTTCAATGACTATTAACTCCAGGGGTGAAATCCAGCAGTTTCTGACAGAAGAAATGGTAGCGAAAATTTTGAGTAGAGAATCGGCAAATACCACCTCTGGCTTGCCCCAGAGTGGGGTAGGAATGGGGATTTTGCAATAGCCTTTCCCCAGGAGTGGGGAGGGAATGGACATTTTGCAGTATCTTTCCCCTGCCACAGGAGGTCCCGTTTGGCCATTTTTCACCCTCCGGAGGCTTCCCTGAAAGTTCATGAGGCCTCCGGAGGGCAAAAATTGGCCAAAAATCAGCTAGCCAGCGCGGGCATGCGCGCTGGAGCCAACAAGGCAATGCCTCGCGTGTCCTCAGAAATGGCTCAGCACGCGTGCCATACGTTCGCCATCACTGATCTAGAGAAACGAAGGACTAGGGATGATATGATAGCATTATTCCATTATTTGATGGTCTGCCACAAAGAAGAGGAAATCAACATTTTCCAAATTAAAAGAGAGCAGGGCAAGAAATGATGAATGGAAACTAATCAAGGAGAGAAGCAACCAGTGGAATAGCTTTCCTTCAGAACTTGTGAGTGCTTCATCATTGGATGTTTTTAAGAAGAGATTGGACAGCCACTTGTCTGAAATAGTACAGGATCTCTTGCTTGAGCAGAGGTTGGACTATAAGACCTCCAAGGTCCCTTCTATCCCTATTCTATTGTATCTATTCTATCCTAGCATCAAAGCCACTATAGCAAACTAATTTTCTTTCTCATTACACATAATTTTCATAATTGAAGAGGGACCTAATCAATGGTGAAACCGGAAGTCCCGTTTGGCCATTTTTCACCCTCTGGAAGCTTCAGGGAAGCCTCCTAAAACCTCTGGAGGACAAAAAACGGTCCAATGGGGGGCATGTGGGCGGGCTTCATGCATGCGCAGTGCAGTGTGCTTGGGACGATTGTGTGCTGGCACACTGCCATTTTGGCACGCAAAAAGAAAAAGGTTCGCCATCACTGCTCTAGAATCACCAAACCCAAATCCTGCAACTGTTCTTCATATGTTTTAGTCTTGAGGTCTCAGTTATAAAAGCCAGCTGGATGATTTTGGGACAGTCACTTTCTTTAGGTATGAATGTCACCATAAATTGACTGAAAATTAAAGCAGGATAAAAATTAACTAAATGAAACTAAATTACAATAAATACATTGTAATACATTACAATGGCATTCTTTAACCAGTAAGGAAGATTTTTGTTGGCTGATGGGTAGAGATTATTCCCTTTGCCCATGTATGGCCTCTAGATTGAAATTTATGGAATGAGCAAAAATAAAAATAAGAGAGACTAGGAAGAGGAAAGTAACTGCCTGTGGAAGAGTTCAGAGATCACATGAAGGATTGTTGAGATTAGGAAAGTAGAAAAATTATTTCTACTGGAGGTAGAAATAATTTATGCAGTGTCAATTTTACCAAAAGTTTCATAACCTGAACATTTCTATTTGTGAAATTTGATAAATAATAACAGCTATTTTATTCCTTAACAATAAAACACTTTTCACATACTAAGACAATTACCTAGGGCTAAATAGCTTGTTTCTAAAAACACAATGCCTTAAACTGCTAGCGGTAGCTCTCTATACTAAGGTCCATTTGGTTAGAATTACTGATTTTACTTATCTGTCACATGTGGAGACTCCCAGCTTATAAAAAAATTATTACTATTCCCTTTGCATCCAAACTGCAACAGCACTGAACAGAATATGCCTCTGCTTTAGACAGCATAATGCCTATAAGATATAAACGTATTTTTTTGTACTGCTAAGAATTTACTTCAAGTGAAATTAGCAAAATTTGAAGTAAAAGAAAAAGGCATTAGAAAAAAAAAGAGGAATAGAGACACTGTTCGCTGTTCAATATTACTTCTGCTAAAAAATCCTATATCAATTTCCCTTTTCCCCACTCTGCATTTTATTTAATAAAATAAATAAATAAATAAAATTTAAAATAAAATTTATTTATTTATTTATACATAGAGTTTGGCTCTAAAATCTTAGATTAAATGCCTCTGCCAGATAGGAAAACAAATATTTTTCTTTACATCTCTGATATGAACCTACAACCACTGTCATATCAATCTAAATCTACTACACATAAGTCTTTACTCAAAACATTTCTAAATATAGCAGGATATTATCCTTATCGAACAGAGCTATACTAATAAATTTTCTGAACGAGAGGCTTTTATTGCCTCTTCCATTTATCAGAAACATTTATTTCCAATGACAAAATGCTTAGCCCTCAAAATAAAAAAAAGATTCCAAGGTTCCAGGTATAATATAGAGAAAATTATAATATTAATTAAATGGATTAAAAGAAAAAATATTTTACTAACACTGATAGTAAGGAAAAAATTGTATACAGATCCTTTCCTCAAACACAGTTGGTGAAGGATACACAATCAATAATCCGCATCAACTGATTTATGACATAAAGCCAATTTCAAGGGAGAGGGGGTAAAAGATGTATGTCATTATAATATTTAGAGACTGTCACACAAGGTTACCAAGAAAAGCAGAAATAAAGAATTTTAACCTGCTAAAGTGGGACTGAGATGATAGCATCATATATAAAAATGTATCTTAAAAATGAAATGATGTTTTCCAGAGAATATTCTAAAAGAGGGGTACATCTTTTTAAATCCTAATTTAAACATTGGGCATTATAAATTACCTTTAATAATTTTACCAAATATTACAATTAAAAGAATAAAAATTAGCACAGACTAAAGAAGAAAAAATAAAAAGTGCAGAAAAACTATAAAACATATGAGAAAAAAATAAGAATATAGTAAAGAAAAAGAAAGCAAATGTATAAAGAAATGACTTCATCACAATAAGCATAATTTTAATAAATTATCACCTCTTAAAAAATCCTAAATCTATATATATATACATTTCCAATTTTTGTTTCTACTATCAATCCATTGGTATCAGATCTCCCATACCACATAATATTGTGATTCGTCTTTTCTGTTTAGTTCTAAGGTGAGTTTGTTCATTTCTACACATTCAAATATTTTGTGTATCACTAATCCCTCTGGTGAAGTGCAGTCTTTTTTCCAGCACTGTGTGTAGGCAATCCTTGCTGCTGTTGCTATATGTAAAATCAAATATTTTAACCGTTTATTATAATTTTGTCTGATAATCCCCAAGAGGAAAATTTCAGGTTTTAATTTTATTTGACATTTAATTATATCCTGTAGCCAATTTCGTATCTTTGTCCAAAATCTTTTCGCTTCGGGACATAACCACCATGTATGAAAGAAGGTACCTTGTTCTTTTTTGCATTTCCAATATTTCGGATTTACATTTGGATACATCTTGGCCAATCTCGCTGGCGCCAGATGCCACCGGTAGAACATCTTGTATTGGTTTTCTTTATAAACTGCTGAAAAAAATCAGGGAAATACTTGACCTTTGCTTTGAATACTTCTTTCCCCATAGGAGAAGCTTCTAGTTAATTCCAGAATGAATCCAGAATCCATAAATATGAGCATCCAAAGCTAATTCTGGAAACCTTCTGAATCCCGAAAAGATGGGGATTTCCTCCACATAAGGACTTCACTAAGTACATTCTTAGAAGAATAAGGCAAAAGAAAACCCTGTTTCTTTATGGAAATGTTCTCATTATGTTAACACTCTCCAAGAGAGAGAGAGAGAGGGCAGATGTAGCGAAAATAGACCAGGTTGAATTTCCTTTGAAAGGACATCTGCTCAGCCTAATTACCGTCTTCGAAATGGTGGCTCTTTCACTTTTCTGAAGGAACACTTTGATGAATCTCTGCATCCTGATGCAACAAATGTTTAGTTTGCCCCATCAAATTGTATCAAAGCACCATTGCTTGGGAAAATAACAGCATATTGTTTTATAGCAGGTGGGAGAACTCAGCGTTGATGCTGGTGGAACAATCAATGGGTGGTGACATTCGCTCCCTTCTTTTGTGCACCAGTCTCTTTGTCGTTCATTAGATAAACGAAGGGACGAAAGCGAAACAAGAATAACATTGTTCCTAGTGTGCATTCTGGCATTACATCACCACGCCAATCTGAATGAGCGTTTCTCGCTAGATTTGATATTCGGGGAAATATATACGTTTTTACCAGATTCTGGAGACAAGCTGAGATGTGGTTATTGTCTTCAGAGAGACGATTTATGAAAGCACTCCGTTCAACGTTTCTGGAAATGGAATGCAAAGGACTAAACAGCCCTTTGTTGTTGTTTTTTTGGCCCCGGAAAGACTGGTACGTGATGAAAATGGAACGTTACCTGTGAGTTTTCAGGTGCGCGGTGAAATCGTAACATGGGGTGTGTGGTTTTGTATAGCAAAGCAAGGCAGAAAAGAGTTCATGGATGTTGCGTTAGAGAAGGCTTTGCTGGGTAGGACCATTTTAATGAGAGATGGGTTCTAAAACATCTAACTGCCGGTTCGCTCAAGGGCACGCTATGGCTGCGCATGCATGCACAGTGCTTTATGCACAGAAGCAAAATCGAAGATGGCGGCTCAATAGATGTGGCAGGACTGGGTCGCTAAGGTTCTACTGAACTCAGATGGTAAGTTACTAATGGTTTGGTAGAACCAGACCAAACCGTTAGGAACCCATCTCTGGTTTTAATGTTTGCCGTGGATGTTGTAATGCCATTGTGCTGAGACCCCAAGATTCTACTAGCTGTGGATTTAATATTATTGGAAAGAAGGTGGTTTCCCCTTAAATCTGTGATGGAGATTCAATCCAATAGGCTGTGATAGGCAGGAAGAGCACTGTTGGCCTATTGCAAACCTAGTGGATGACTTGATGCCCATATTATCCTTCACTCTTCGATAACCAAATATCCCATCTTCCTTAATACTTTGGTACTTTTCCATCGATGTAAGAATGTGGGTGGCATTTTCTCGCAAGTGTTAACATGCCAGTGTCAAGAAAATCATTATGGATCAGCTGGCTTGAATTTGGGAAACCTTGAGACGTCTAAATGTATGAGTGTATATACACAGTTGACAAGAATAATAATGTGGAGAGGGTTTTCTTTTTTAATTGTTTGTTTGAGAGAAGAATGGCTTACATTTATAAAGCTGTCCTTGGTTTGATTATTGACATATGTTCCACACATGTTGGGTGCTTTTCTTCCCCCCCAAAGCTATGTTGTTTAAATAGTGTCAGTTCACACGCAGTTGTCAATTATGAAGAGCAGGCCAATTAGTGATGTGTGTATGTATTTGTGAATCAGTCTGAAGAAATTGTCCTGGAGACTCTGGCATCTGACAAGCAATTAGTTCAGGCATAAGACAAGAATGACTGGGATTATTATTTTTTTAAATGTTCAGCCTGATAGAAAGAGATGTCACCAATCTTTATTTTAGCAGGCAATAAGAAGAATGATCAGGAAAGAGGAACGGATTGTTGTTTAATGTAAATATGAAATTAGATGAAATTAACCCAGCTAACTTTGTTTTTTTAACCTAAACACACATTTCCTAATTGCAAGAGGCATCAAAATAATTTAAGAAACTTTCAAGGTATTGGAAGAGATGGGTCCTTCTGGGTTCAGTTCCAAGTGGGGAGAAAGACACTGGATTCATGGAAGTTGCTTGGAAAGAAGGTTTATTGATGAACAGAATCACATGGCCTTGGAGATCTTGACCTCTCTGGGCTTTTTAAATTTGAGCTTTTATTCCGATTGGTTGTCAGACTCCCACGGGGCCATGCAGGCGGGGTGACTTTGTAGGTTGTCCCAAGCTTGGTTGAGCCTTGCTGGGTGATGCAATCTCCCCCAGGTGCCATGTGGTGAGTTCTGTTGCTAGATGGGTAGTAATCCTACCTTTGTTGGATCTTGGTTGAGGGGGTATTTGCTTATGAATGGACCTAGCTATCTCTTTTATGTCTTAAGTGCTGGACATCTGCTGTGGGCTATTGAGGAGGGTTAAGAATGTGTCTGCTTCCTGCCTTTAAAAAAAGCATGCTTCTCCCATTTCTCATCCAGGAAATGCAATATTCTGCCTTTTCAATCTTTCCCAGAATATTTCATTCTTCTAGGAGAATAGAATAAGAATAGAATAGAATAGAATAGAATAGAATAGAATAGAATTCTTTATTGGCCAAGTGTGATTGGACACACGAGGAAT
>JANHFT010009226.1:4109-16757 GCA_032467955.1 Pseudoxenodon macrops
TTTGCATGTAATGAGTCTATCTCATATATTAGTTTCACCTTTTAAGTTGCATTCCTGAAATAAATGAACTTTTGCACCATATTCTAATTTTTCGAGTTTCACCTGTAGTTTTCTATGTCTTTTTTCTTCTTAGGCCACCAGAACTGTCTTTTCGCCAAGTGAAGGGTTTTTACAAACTCAAAGTGTCCAGCTGGCTTTACATCTTGACTCCTCTGTAGAATTTGAGTCCTCTGGTTGGCTGGAACATACAGTTTGTCTCCCTTCCACACCAGATCCTTTCTCATTGTCAAGTCAGCCTTGTGGTCTTTGAGCCATTCATCTTCCTTTAGGGCAGTGTTTCTCAACCTTGGCAATTTTAAGATGTTTGGACTTTAACTCCCAGAATTTCCCAGCCAGTTTCGCTGGCTGGGAAATTCTGGGAGTTGAAGTCCAGATATCTTAAAATTGCTAAGGTTGAGAAACACTGCTTTAGGGCTTCTTGTAGCTGTTGGGTCAATGTGCTGTTGGCTGGCTGAGGAGTGGTTAGCTGCCGTGTGTCTCATTGAGATCTGCACTGCTAGTTGCTGGGAGGAAATGATGGAGTTAACTATTTCCTCTTGAGTGCTTTTGTAGTGGGGTATCAGAGAAAGCATATCAGTGAGGAAATTGTTTCCCCTGGGAAGTATCGAAGGGTAGAGTTGAATTGATTAAAGTACTTGGCCCATTGCCCTTTCTTAGAGGACAGCTTCCTTGGAGTCCTTCACACTTCTAAGTTCTTGTGATTAGTCCACACAGAATCTTACTGCCTTCTAGGAATTGTCTCCAAGTCAGCATTGCCCAGTGAATGGCATATGCTTCCTTTTCCCACACTGCCCAACATCTTCCAATGTAGGTCAATTTCCAGGAGGTCTAGGTGCAGGATTGCAGTGTTCCCGTCACATTCTTTTGGAGTAGGATGAGCCCCACTGCCACATTGCTTGCATCAGCCTGTATTACAAATGGTTCCTCCATGTGCGGATGCTTAAGGGCTAGCTCTGTTGCAAAATGCTGTTTAAGCTTTTCAAAAGCTACTTGACATTCCCTAGTCCAGGGGTCTGCAACTTTAAACACTCAAAAAGCCATTTGGACCCATTTCCCAAATAAAAAAAACACAGGGAGCCAATAATTTAACAATGGGTGTGATGGGGTGGGCGTGGCCAACTCAACGTCACTCACTCCCACCCAGTCACATGACCCCCCAGCCATGCCTACCCAGCTGGTCATTCGGGCAGAGAACCAGTTGTTAAATTATTTGCCACACCCAGCCCTGCCTCACCCCTCCCCTCCCAGCCAGTTCTTGCCACACCTCGCCTCGGGTGTGTTATTCACCCCCCTTTCTCTCCCTCTCTCTCTCTCCTTCTCTGTTTTTTTCTCTCTCTCTCTCCTTTTTCCCTTATCTCTCCTCTCTCTCTCTTTCCTCTCTCCTTCTGTCTCTCTCCTTCCCTTTCACTTTCCTCTCTCACTTTCCTTTCTGTCCTTTTCCCCTTCTCTCTCTCTCCTCTCTCTCTCCTTTTTCCCTTCTCTCTGCTCTCTCTCCCCCTCTCTCTTTCTGTCTCTCTCTTTCTCTCTCTCTCTCTTTCTCTCTCCTCTCTCTCACTTTCCTCTCTCGCTTTCCTCTCTCTCCTTTTCCCCTTCTCTCTTCCCTCTCTCCCCTCTCTCCCCTCTCTCTCTCCTCTCTCTCCTGTCTCCTTTTCCCTTCTCTCTGCTCTCTCACTCCTCTCTCTGTCCTTCTCTCTCTCTTTCTCTCTCTCTGTTTCACTGCCAGACAGACTACAGCAGGAAATGGCAGGTGGCTTTGTAGCCTTTGTTGGTGCTGGAGACACGTGACCTGCTCTCCTCCCTGAGACACTGACTTGACCCGTGTCGCTGTCAAACCCTTCATGGCTTTGCCATACCTGGAGGGGGGAAGGAACCCCTGACCTGGTACTAGGTAGTGGGAATCTGACATCCACAGGCTAACCAGCCTATGAGCAGTGTGCTGATGACCACCTAGCTGGCAGGGAGGTGGGGCATCAGAAAAACAGTGGCCTGCCACCACTGCAGGAAAAGCAACTGATACCTGGGAGGCGAGATCAAGCCAATGATGCTGCTGCTGTTGCCAGGGTTGAGTGGGGCAGGGTCGCATTGTGGCTCCACATCGTAATGGGCTCCAGGAGGAGGAGGGGACCCCGTCTCCCCCATTGTGAAGTGCATTAAATTTTACTGTGCTGCGCAAGGTACTTTGAGAGCAGCTTGCAGGCCATGGAGGTGGCAACAGCAGCTGCTTTGGGAGCTACAGGAGAAGGCTGAAAGAGCCTCTACTTACATTTATCTATGAATTTTTTGAGCTCTTCCATCTCTCTTGGGGTCATTGAGTACATCTTTGGCTTGGGCAGTTTTGCTCCCAGCAATAACTCAATGGCATAGTCAGTGGAGTGATGGGGAGGGAGTACATCAGATTCCTGCTTACCGAATATATCTGCTAGGTCCTGGTATTTCCTTGGGATGGTTGGACCCCCTTAATTATTTGCAGCTAGTGAGTTGATGGACCAGTGGTGCTTCGCTATCTCTGTGTATTGTCCCTAGGCATTGCAACCTGGCTGCTTTACTCCTCCAGTGCCAGGGTCATCCTTCCAGTCAACTGCTGGGTTCCACTTCTTCAACCATGCTGACCCCAATATCATACCATGTTTCTTGGTCTTATTTTCTTTTGGGCTCAAAAATAAGCACTAGGGCTTATTTTGGGGAATGTCTTTTTTTTACATCCACGAGACAGCGAGCTCCCTCTCCATCCCACCATCTGCTTGCCCACAGCTGAAATGGGCCTAGCTCTTGGCCTCTGCGTGCCCTGCCTATTGGCCCTGCTGCTGCTTGGACACTGGAGCTCAGGTCTTGCTCAGGTTGCTGCTACGACAAGGCAGAAAGCCATGCAATGCATTGGAATTGCCTGATTTCCCCCCCTCAATACCTCTGGCTGGTTTCTTGATCTGCTGCTCTAGGCTGGGCTGCTTCTGCCTGGCATGAACCTCCAAGGCCTCCATGTATCCTGCTACAGGGCTGCCCCGGAGCTCCTGCCTGCCGAAGACACATGGCTCTATTGGCGATCACGGGCGAAGGGGCCCTGGCAGGCTGGCAAGAGCAGTTCAACTGAGAGTAGCACAAGGCCAGCAGCAGCAGGTATGGATGTGAGTTGGTCGGCAGAGGCTGCAGAGGACTCCAGTCTTGCAATCCTGTGCAGGGATGGTGGAGGTTGCTTTGGAGCTGTGGCAGATATCCCATGCTCCAGGATCATCCATGGAGCCAAGAGGGTTGGGGTGGGTTGCTTTGCATGGCTTGCACTGCATGGCATACTGGTAGCATTGTGTAGTGCATCTTGCTCACCTTTCCAGTGCAGAGGTGCAGGTCAGCAGCCAAGGAAAACGGGGTTTTGGGACACAAAGGAGGAAGGGCCGATCTCCCCCTCCTGGTTTCAAGCAAGCTATGAGGGAAAATGCGCAAGCACTCCAACTTCAAACATAGTATACAGCCCAACCCCCTTGTAGCTAGGCAACCGCATATCAGAGCCAATGGACTTGGCCTTGGAGATAACAGCAGCAAAGCTGCAATGTAATCTTCCCCTTATTCCTTCCCCCTATTCTATGGCACCAATCAGCAGGCTGGCTGACATTTTGATACTTTTGTAAGACTTTTAATGGTGGGCAGAAGCTGCTAATACAGTACTTCTTGCCATGATAATTGGTATGGGTTAAAATACAACTTTTATAGCTGACATTGAAAGAAAGGAAATAATCTTAGTTAAGTGAATAATAGGGTAATGTACTCCCAGCTCCTAGGATAACTACAACAATACGAGCAGCAGCTTCTTTAACTTGGATATCTTATGGAGAGCTGAACATTCCTTGATACATACTATTCTTGGTGGAGAGCCCATCCATCTGCAAAAACTGACACCTCTGCTCTCTCTAATTTGCTTCTTCTGCTACTTTCAGTCCCTTGCTGGAATAAAGGAACCATGCTCCTGGTAACTCTCTTTTTAAAAATATTTTTTATTGAATTTTATACATTTAAAAACATAAGTTTCACTTTTATAGCTATTCATTATCGGTTACATTACTTATCTCATTTCTTCTTTTAGTTTATACTGTTCGTACATTCCATAATTTCTACTTGCATTTAAACCTTAATATCAATCTTAATCTTCTATAACTTCTATTTAAACTATCGATCAATATCAACATTTCAATATATCTATCTATACATCTATATATAACATACATGTCATTTGTTTACATTTATCGTACATTTCATATATTGATTTTGTTTTATGTTCCAACCAGTTATACCATTTGTCCCATATTTTATAATAGTTCCTATCCTATCTGTCATGTAACTCCATTGTTAGTTTGCCCATCTCTGCACATTCTAACACTTTTTTGATTATCATCGTGCTCATGGGAATAGTTTCTGATTTCCAGTTTTCCACAAAGGTAATCCTTGCTGCTGTTGTTATGTGGAGTATCATATATTGATTTTTTTGTTTATATTTCCCCTTATAATTCCCAATAGAAATAGTTCCAGTTGGGGGGAGCGGGGTCAGCTGCCGAGCCGAACGGACTGTGTGAAACGGAGCTCCATGTAACACAGCCGCTTCCAGCTGTTTG
The DNA here is from genome assembly GCA_032467955.1 of Pseudoxenodon macrops. Lineage (NCBI taxonomy): Eukaryota > Metazoa > Chordata > Lepidosauria > Squamata > Pseudoxenodontidae > Pseudoxenodon > Pseudoxenodon macrops. Next base: position 8,768 of record JANHFT010009226.1, read on the forward strand.
ATAAGCTTCTTTGAAGCCATAGATCCCCTGGAGGAGGATCGGAAGAGAGGGGCATCCTGACAGCCGAACCGAGAACGGCAGTCCAGGTCGGAAAGTAGGGGAAGCACAGAGGAGATCGGACAGGGAAGGAGATGACCAACAATGGCGATCGTTAAGGGCTGACAGCTGGATGAGACTAATGACAATCTAGCAGGACAATGGTGTGACTAAGCCTGGTGAAAGCTCTTCTCTTTTCCTCTGATTGCGAGTGTTTGCGAGTGAGAGTAAGCCTTGTTTGGGTGAAACGTCACACTAGAGAGAACCCCAGGTGGTGGATTATAACAGAGGAAGGAAGCCCAGAAAGAAGGGGGTGGAAAGATTTCAGGATCTGAAGTGGCGAAGGGAAGAGTGGGCAAAAAAGGAGGAAGTTGAATTGTTGTGTCCTCCTTAATCCGCATTTGCATGTGCCGCTGCTGGTTGGCTAACTAGCGGCGGGAAGTTTGAACCAATGTCAGTGGTCAGCCAGCAAGCCAGGGGAATCCCATAAAAGCGGGTTCCCCGCAGCCTGCCAGCAGTCCGGATTACTATGAGCTGACCGCAATAAACGAGAGCTGACTGTTCACTGCAACTCAAGTCTTTCCTACGCTGCGCAATCTAACACTGGCGACGAAGGTGGGATAAGACCAAGGCGGGCAAGGCCAGAATTCAGTTAGATAAGAACATCCGCACATCCGCCCCGGACAAAACTACAAGCAAACCAGATTAGATATGTGTTCCTCCAGGGAGAAATGTCATGTTGACCCCTTAGAATATAGAATGACTTAGGAAATGACTTAAGAAAATAAAGGGGATGGAGGGAGTTTCTTAAGTGTGGCATGCAATGTGTAGGGAGTACAAATATATAGCTTGTATATTGTTCTTTGCACTTCATAATCTCAATCCAACTTGAGAAGGGGCGTGGAGGCCTGCCTTTTCAAACACATCTTAATAAACCTTTATTTTTGTACATTAGAGTTGTCTGTCAAATTAATGAGTATAAAATTTTGAGTGTTTTAAATCTCACAGAAGGGAGGAAAAGATATCATTAAAGCAAACAGAGATTATTCTAGAGAGTGTACAAAGATTGTTGAAAAAAATTGGAAAGAATCTTGCAGTGACATATAATTTACTGAATTTGTTAAGAGTGATTTGATTTCATTTGAAGGGAGAATGGAAGAACAATGTAGACATGTGAAAGAAAACATGAATTAACAATTTGAATAATCTGCAATATAAATGAGTGAGATGGAAACAATAAGTCACGAGACAAAAAAGATAATGTGATTCTACCAGATTTAAAAGAGAAAACGTTTGCCTAAGACTGAGAGTAGCTACAGAGCATTCTGGTAAAGATACAAAGAAGAGAATTGCTGAAGTTCTAATCTAAAAACTAAAAAGGGAGGAAGGACACATGTATGTAGAAGATCCATGTATCCTTCCTCCCAAGGACAGAATTAATACAAGAATAGTTACAAAACATACTAAAAATATACTTGTGTACCTTGCTAAGAAGATAGAAACCAGATTCTAGGGCAACATCTTAATTCTAAATTAAGTTTTAATACCAGAATATTGCATTAAAAATTTATAATCTTTTTTTCCAAAAGAGGAAAGAAAATAAATTTGACTTCTTTGCCAGGGATAAAATGTTACTTTTATAAAACATCAGAACCCCCTTATGAACTTTTGACTAAAAGTGGACAAAAATAAGTTTCTAGATTTGCCAACTGAAAATTTTGAATCTGGGAAGAAGTGAACCATGTAATATAATCTTAAAGGTGGTGATACTAAGTCTGTAACTGTAAAGAAGAGCAGAAATTCTTCTTTCAATATTTTTTCCTTCTGTACTTTCTTTCTCAACCTCATTTTCTGTATTTTCTCATGTTTATTTTATTATTATTTATTATTTTATTTAAAAATCACTAACTAAAAAATTATTTTAAAACAAAAGTGTCTCTTCATTGTGTGAAACCATGAAGATTTCCCCAAATTTTCCATTCCATAACAATTTTACTGTATCTTCTTGTATATGATGTGTTGCTTCAGGATGTGATGATGACCAAATTAAAAGACTTTTTAAAAGATAAATGTAGTATAACTGCAGGATAAGGTTATCCACAATTTTTAGGCACCATATATTTAAAACTCCTTCATAGCAAACAGAGACATACAAGCCGGTGTCTTCAAAGTTATAATGAGTTTCAGTTCCCATAAACCTTCCTTTTTCTTGTAGTTTTGGGATACAACTATTGTACAAGAAATCAATCATTCTCAAGTTGCATTCGTAAACATCTTGGTCACAAAAGGCAGAATAAATTTGGTTTTATTCAGTGGGTTTTTACTTTGTTTTTAATTTCCAAAATGTGTTCATGTATGTGTGGAGAGGGGAGATTTTAGAAAATAATCTCTGGGAAAGTGGTTAAAAAAATCTCTTTAACTATTAAAAATAATAAGAAGAAAATGGGTCTGTTTATACTGAATGTCATTGTTTTGCTTGTTAATGTTGGTGGGTGAATGACATCTTGAGCTAAAAGAACAGAAATGAAGAGAAGAGAGGAAAATCTAATTGTTTTCTTTGACAATAGAGAAAATAGTGTGAAGGGACATTAAAATGAAATCGTGCAAATCATTTTTGCAAAGAAGTTGTTTAGCTTAATACTGTATATTTTTGGTAAGAATTGGAATGCTTCAGAAGAAAGAATACATTTACATGAATGTATTACAAAAAATAAGAAGTTTCAACTCAATTCTATAAAAATAAGCTGCTAGAATATAGCTCACATAATTTATTATTAGTATGAGTATATAATTCATTTGAAAGATCATTGTCCATATTTTGGAATTGTACATATGTTCCATAAATAAATATTATTTATTTTTATTCTTTCAGTGCTAGCAATGGCACATCTGGATGTCTTCTGCTGCTGTCTTCTCAGTTTCCAACACCCATCCATCCCAAGACCCTCTCAAAAAAGTCCTATGTTTAAATTATTCTGATAAAATAACTCACAGTGATGATGAAAAAAAATAGAACAGCTCAGAACCATAATTTCTCCCTCCCTTTTCTAAATTTGGAAGTTTTTTTTTTCATTTCCCCCATTGCCATTAATCTTCTAAACTTACAAATTTGTGTGTACTATCACCTAACACATCTAATTTGTGTGTCTAAACACCTAACTGCCACAGCACTGTCTTATGCCTAAAGATATCTATCCATATAGCAATAGCAATAGCACTTAGACTTATATACCGCTTCATAGTGCTTTACAGCTCTCTCTAAGTGGTTTACAGAGTCAGCATATTGCCTCTAACAATCTGGGACTTCGTTTTACGCACCTCGGAAGGATGGAAGGCTGAGTCAACTTTGAGCCTGGTGAGATTTGAACTACCGAACTGCAGCTAGCAGTCAGCTGAAGTAGCCTGCAGTGCTGCACTCTAACCAGTGTTACCTCAGCTCTTACACAGTACGCTGAAATAATTCATTTTGATTTTATGATCATTGGTTTAATAAAAAATTAAATCTTGTGCATAGATTTTGCATAATTGTCCGTTTAAGAAAGAGAAGGTTGAAGGATCATTTATAGCTAGTACACCCTTTTATTGAATTAAATATGAGTACCATGTTGCTAAGGAAACTAAACTGTTCATGGTGGTATAAAAAAACATTTTGAATATTCTGAAATTTCGGAAGATAAGCTATGGGTAGCTAGTAATGTTTTAATCTTAAAGCTGTATGTGAAAGGAATAAAAATGAAGTCTCATTTTTTAGTCTGGAAGAAGTGAAGTATCTTTGGGTATAATATGGGAACAATAGCTTAGAATGCTTCTTTGAGTGTTTTAAATACACCTCTAATCAATATGTTTTTAAATAAAAGCAAATACTATAAAATATCGATACTTTTTCAAACCTGTCTTATAACCGCTGAGCTCCTGAAATTTCTTTTAATTCACATGTAGTATCTTGAAGGAAAGGACGAAGAGAAATAAGAAGTTTAGCCCTATATTTTTGATAGCGGCTTTTTTTATATTCAAGATTTGAAGAAGGAATATTTCTGAAAACAATGATGCCTTTTTTTTTAACTCGCTGTGATATGAAATGCTTAAACAAAAGCCTGTGTTATAACAAAATGGTCATCTGACCAAATTCTGCTTTGTGGTGTGCATCAATGCTCCTTTGTTAGGGTGACATCTCTAAAATATGCCTTTGTCCTGAGTGGAATGTTTCTAGAGGCGTTCAACATAAGTAGCTTGGTAGGCAGTTGGTAGTCTCAGTATGAAATATGCAATCAAATCATTTAAAATCTAATTTTAAAACTATATATTTTCTGTATCATATCCAGTTCATTGCCTTATTGAAACTTAATCCTGAACGGTACAGGCTCAATTCTCTAACTCAAGGCACCCAAAATACTGTATACATAACTTATTGTATAGCAAAGCATGAAATAAAGAATTATCATCTTTTATTTTTCAGTATAACAAGTTGTTTGTTCAGTTCCTACTGGACTTTGTTCATCTCCTTTTGGATTTTGATGTCTCTGTTCGCATATAGAAGTATTGTGACAACTATACCTAGCAATTAAATTTGGAATCATGTAAGATTTGTCTTGTCCTTCGATGAAATCGGGCAACTGCTTTAACCAGCAGATATTTGAAGAATATTGAAATACAATAAATTGTCATATATATATATGTGTGTGTGTGAGTGTATATATATATATATATATAAAATTTAAAAATAGCAATAGGAAAAAGGACAATATGGATCAGATGCCAAAATAATTTTAGTCAATTATTAGTTAATTATACACATTAAGATATAAGAAGAATTAATCACTAATATTTCACATGTCCTATTCTCCACATGTGACCAGATGATGGCATGGAACAAGAACTAGATCTGCCAATAACCTTGAGGAAATAGCAGATCTTTGCAATTGATAGATGAAAATTATCTCATATCTCACTGCACATTGAAAGCACCTATCCACAAGCCTCATAATATAGAACAATTAAGGTTCTTTTGTTATATATTATAGAGCTGGTTAGGTTTAGCTGTACCAACAGAAAGAATTGAGAAGAATTGCAAAGCTATTGTATGAGAAATCAATAGTCTCACTTGCTTCCAGAAACAGTTACAGATCTAACCTTAGATATAAATAATTTAAAAAATAAATGGCAGCTAGTTTATATCCTGATTCCTAACCAGAAACACCGCATGGACAAACAATCATGATGACATAACAGGTAACCTCATTATTTTTTACAACAGCCTACACTACAATACAACTTGTGCAATTCAATATGACTAAGTTATCATTTATTTTATTTATTTATTTATTTTTCCATCAAGCATGTATTAGATAATAGATATAAGTATAAACATGATTATGGATACAAGAAATGGATACAAATTAAGGAAATATTAGGACAGGGATGGTAGGCACGCTAGTGCGCTTATGCACACCCCTTAAGGACTTCTTAGGAATGGGGTGAGGTTGACAGTAGACAGTCTAAGCTTAAAGTTTTGGGGGTTTGGGGAAGAAACCACAGAGTCAGGTAGTACATTTCAGGCACTGACAATTCTGTTACTGAAGTCGTATTTTCTGCAATCAAGTTTGGACCATAAGTTTGTATCTATTGTGTGCTCATGTATTGTTGTGGTTGAAGCTGAAGTAGCCATTGACAGGTAGGACATTGTAGTAGATAGTTTTATGTATTACGCTTAGGTCAGACTGAATGTGGCAGTTCTAAGTTGTCTAAGCCTAAAACTTCAAGTCTGGTGATATAAGGTATTTTGTTGCGAGCAGAGGAGTGGAGGACTCTTCTCGTGAAATATCTTTGGACTCACTCAATTGTATTAATGTCTGTTATGCAGGGCAGGTTCCAGACAGCTGAGCTGTATTCAAAGATTGGTCTAGCAAAAGTTTTGTATGTCCTGGTTTGCAGTTCAATATTACCGGAGAAGAAGCTTTACAAGATTAGGTTAACAGCTTATTATTATTATTATTATTATTATTATTATTATTATTATTATTGTTACTGTTGTTGTTGTTATTGTTACTGTTGTTGTTGTGATTATTGTGGTTGTTATTGTTGTTGTTGTTATTGTTATTGTTATTTTTATTTCTATTTCTATTTCTATTTTTATTTTTATTGTTGTTATTGTTGTTATTGTTATTGTTGTTGTTCTTCTTCTTCTTGTTATTATTATTATTATTATTATTATTATTATTATTATTATTATTATTATTATTATTATTGTTATTATTATTATTATTGCTCCTCCCACAGTCAACCAAATGTTTAGATTGAATTTGGAAGTTTTGACCACCTATCAAGTTCTTTTAAAGTCCTGGGATAGGCAGAGATGGATGTTTGATGGTGTTACAGATATCATTGCAGGTTGTAAACTGTTCCAATTGACTAGTGGTTTTTTGGTCAATGACAACTGTGTTCAATTGGTGCTGCAGTTGTTTTCGGATTACACCCAAGACGTCTATTACTATTGCTACTATCTTTACTTTCTTTTTCTATAATCATTTTATGCTGTGATTTTCTCCAGTTCTGTCTCTTCTATTCTGCTGTCTCTAAATACTTCAACATCCACTATCCATATGATTTTGTCTTTCTTACCAACAATTGTTAAGTCTGTAGTGATATTTGGCAGGTGCTTATCAGTTGAATTCTAAAATCCCAGAGCAATGAAAATGAAGAAAATGAAACTTCTTCATTTTCTATGACTTTCTATTTTGTGGTTCCATCAGTTCTTGCTTGCAGGCAAATGGTATTTCTTGCAGATCTTCCAATGAACCACTGTTGTTACTTTTCACGCCACACATTCTGTGTCGATCTTCTTGCAACAGCTAGAAATGAATAGTGTCTCCTCTATCTTCCACGTTCTAACCTCTCCAAATTCTCTAAAGTAGAATATTTTGGCACAAAGTTATCAAATAACCATCATTGGTAAAGAAGAATTTCAACTTTTATTGCATTTGTTCAAGTCTGATATAATAATCACACCCCACATTACCTGTCATAAAATGCACTTTCCATTTTCCTAAGTTCCATCGTTTTGAGACAAAGGACTGTTATCTCAGGTAATCTGCTCATAAATATGTTCAAGCATGAGAAATGAACTACTAAATTAATAGTTATAAGTGTGTATGTGTGTGTGTATATATAGAGTGAGAAGTGGAAGTGGAAGCCATCTTGGTGTAGTGGTTAAACTACTGGATTAGAAACAGAGATAGTGAACTCACGTTTATGTTAAGCACAAAAGCTAGTTGAGCAACTTTGGGCCAACCATTCTTCCACAACCTAACTATGTTTATGGGTTGCTGTTGTAGAGGAAACCAGAAAAGAGAGCATTATGTTTGCCACCTTGAGCTGAACAAAAAAAAGGGGAGGGTATGAATTTAGTAAATCTAAGTAACGCTGAAGCCACTTTTTCCCAAATGGAAAATTCAGTTGCTTCGGACTACTGTATAATTCAAGTGGATCATAATGAATCATACTTTTCTAGCCAAGGTATAGAAATGTATTAGTGAATTGATTTTGCTAATTCTGTAGTTTGGTATAATATTTTGTTACCACTTTAGTAAAAAAAAAAGAGGCAGCAATCTTTTATCTTCAGAGACTTATTTAAAAGGTAAATTCCATATATCTAAGACTCCAGAGAAATACAAGTCCTGTGGGAAGTTTGAAGGCATACTTGAAAATTTCTAAATGTGCCTGATAAGTGCGAAACTAATTGTTTAGGTAAAACAAATAACATATGATTTTTTAAAAAAATATAACAATTTACATCCTAAACTTCTTAGTAGAGACTATCTAGATTGAGATGGAGACTTTACAGCACCATTCTGGTCCAGAACTGGAGAGAGAGAGGGAGAGGGAGGGAGGGAGGGAGGGAGGGAAGGAAGGAAGTGAGACGACACATCTCTTGCGGAGCTCCGAGGGGCAGCGCCGA
>JANHFT010009226.1:16857-30094 GCA_032467955.1 Pseudoxenodon macrops
ATAGATAGATAGATAGATAGATAGATAGATAGATAGATAGATAGATAGATAGATAGATAGATAGATAGATAGCTTTGCTGTAACAGAGCAGGTTATCCATTTCCAAAGCAATAATAGAGGAATGCATGAAATGAAGTTAGCATACTCTTTCAAACCTGAAGCACTTTAGTTCCACTAAAAACATTTCATCCAAACAATTTGCTTTGTTTTGCTCCAACTGTACAACAGTCCATATGTTTTATTTTGAGTATAAAAAACTTCAAATAGCCCTCAAAGTTTCAAACATCCCAGTTCAGTGTTTCTATAAACAGAACATTTGAAACTCTGTGCTATACAAAATTACTGACTTTTGTTCTGACCTCTAAATGAAGTCTCAGAATACGTGTGTTTTGTTTTGAGCTCCAAACTTCATAATGGCAATTCTGGGGTTAATATAGTTGGCGTTCAACTCATTTTGCATATGGGGCAGACTGGACAGCTGGTGCCTGAAGAAAGACTGAAACAAGAAGGCAATGATTAAAACAATGGGAAAGCATGGAATTCCATGATGGGAATTGTCAAGCGTAGCAAATAAAAACATACTGTAAGATGATCTGCAGCCTGCAACACTTAGACCAAAAAGTTTTTAAAAAGAACAAGGGCATATTTAGATTGAAATTGGATGAATGAGCCGTACTGTGGCTACAGGACTCTAGTTTCATATAGATGTTCCATGTACATATTTGTTTTTAACACACCCTTTTCTGTTCCTAAAAAAAAGTCAAGCTACATAACTCAAACACACAAATAACAACATATTCATTTCAGCACAATAGTCACCTCATTTCCTCTACTCTTGCCAACTCCTTCTGTTGCACCTTCAAGGGGGTAATTCAAAGCAAGCTTTGGCCATGAAATATGATCCAGCTTCTGAGTTGGAAAGCAAACATCTCATTCAAAATGCAGCCTTTTGAAAGATTATACTAATTTGCAACCCTCTTTTCTATCAGTTTTAATCTCTAGGTATAACTTCCAACAACAAACAGGTTTGGTAAGTTTTAAAATACAATGAAAGTTAAATACTTTGCAGATTTCATGTATCCTGCTATTGTCAGAGAAAATTTAACTTAATTATAATAATTGTGAAAAATTCAGCTATACAAAAGCCACATTTGTGCTGTTTTCTTGCCTGTATCTCTGATTTTGACACATTTTCAAAAGCAAGTTCTCTTCTAGACCATTATTGTTTGTGTGTATGTATGTTTGTGCAGAGCAATGATTCAGTTGGCATTCCGTGATTAAAAGAATTTTAAATGAAAACAATACAATAGAAGATAATGAGACAGTTTGTGCCACATCCGAGGAAGTTGTTGGTTTTTCAGTTGGCTTTATGTTTTCTTTATATTCCACATAATTTAGACACAACAAAGCATAGCTGATTTGTTTTGAAAATATTTGCAAGGATATTGAACATGAATTGTTTTTTGACTGGACTGCCCAGTTCAAAAGGTATCTTCTTCTGAGAACAAATAAAGTAGCTTAACATTCTTTGATGAAAATAAAATAGAAGCAAGTGAGGCTTAAACCATCCTAGAACTTACTTTTATCGTAGGGGTTCTAGATAATGGTTTTTCTATCTTTGAGCTCCAGAAAAGGCAACTGATGCTGTTTCAGAATTGGACATAATGCCTGGGGATGAAGGAAATTAGAAGTTCAAAACAACTATAGGACACCAAGTTGCGTACTGTATTTCTTTCCAGCTATGATAGAAACATGTATCTTCTGAGCTCAAGGAAGCATGCTGTGCATTTTCCTCTATAGTTTCACAACAGTGTCAGCAGGTAAACTTAGCAGCTTGTATCCTGAAATGGCTTGTAATGTACAAAACAACTCCTTTCATTCACAGAAGAGATTCTAAGCCAATGGTGATTCTTACTGGCAAAGAGGAGAAATTCTGTCAAGTCAGTCTTACCTTAACACCATTGGTTACCTCAAAAGATACTCCAGAATTTCACAATTCGGGGACTCACAGAAAGACATTTCACTAATGAAAGCAACCTATGAACTCAGTTCTACTCCAACTTCTTCTTTCTTTCAGCAGGCATCTTATAAGTAAGCCTACAGATCACATGTGTTTTCTGCAGCTTGCAATGTTGCTTTGAAGGAGATGGGTTAGAATGGTATAAAGTGTCTTGCTCATGGACCTTGCTTAGAGTGCTACTAGTTTACAACAGTTTACTAAGGTTGGGTGGTTCTTTCTTGGGATAACAAGAGGATGTGCTTCCACAACAGGAACTATGACAATGACAGGAGTAGTAGATGGAGTTGTAGAGTTCTAAAAAAATTAGTTAATTTGAAGAGTAGAGCTTTTCTGGAGGTTTCAAGTTGCTTATGATTCTGTTTCAGAATACTTTTTGATTCTGTTTCAGAATACTTTTTTATGTTCCTTGCTCAAGGTATGAATATATTATGTGTTAACTTCTTTTCTCTGATGTTCTGAGGACACAAAAGTCTGCAGATATATAAGCATCAAGGATTACAAATAATATCATCCTATAATCATAAACTATTGAATGTTATTTCATAGCATTTTTAAAATAGTTACCGTATACAAGTGTCAAAATACTACCGAGAAAAAAATTCCATTGCAAGTTACCTTCAAAGTTTAATTTGCTTAATATTTTCCAAGATTGAACCCTTAAAGTTACTTTCAGTGTTAGGAACAAAACTTGGCAAAATAAAAACTTATTGTCTTTCACCATGCACCAAATACCTTTTCTTCATTATTTAAAATAATGAAGAAAATATTTAGAGGGTAGAATCCACTTATATCAGACCTTTCTCATTTTGGAATTAAAACACTGTAGTTTTGTGGTATTGTGTTCTTTCTGAAGACCCAAATTCACAATATTTGTCTATGGTCAACCACCCTAGGCTTTTCTAAACAGCTGTCTTAGCATGTGAAAATGTATATAATTCAGGATACAGTTTGATTAGGGGCACCTAAACTTTTCCATGCCACTATGATTCTTAGGGAAGTGTTCTGACCTAGGCTTTAAACAGTGTTTTAAAAACCTCTTTTTTATTTACGGTGGTTGGAAATTGGATTCATTTCCAGCCTAGGCAGAGTTATCTCAATTAGTTCTATGGAACTCTGTCAAAGTCTTTCAAGATACCGTAAGTCCTTCAAGATAAGTCCATGGAGCAATGTTAAACTAAGCAAGAAAATTTGAAACCAAACCAGAAGTCAGAGTCACACATGGAGCTGTGAGATGATTTCAAACGAGTTCCGAATGAGTTGCTTCTAGCAACTCATGCATCTGGTAACTTTTCTTTTAAGTCTTCTGGGAGGGTCCAACCCCTCCCAGCCTTACTCCTGAGTAGCCCTTTTCCTTTGTAACTGTTCTTGTCTTCTAGCAGCTCTGCGCATCCGCAGATTAGGGACTGGCACCCTCTGCCCCTCTGCATTGCTGCTACCAGATCCTGCAGGCTCCGGCACACCACTACCAGATGGCCCTGGCCCCATCTCTGCCTCTGATGCAGAGACCCTGTCCGAGCATTCCCTAGACTCCAGAGCTGACCCATATCTTCTCCACTGTCCGAGTCATCTGCCAGATCCGCAGGCTGCCAGTGAACAACAGGAAGATCTTATCTGATCATAATTGTTCATGTCTTATTTACTGTTATTTTGGTTTTTTTTAAGTCAGTTTTTACTATTCATGAACTGCAGTTCTTGCAGTCTTTTTGACAATATATTTGTCAAGAATATTTTTGGAAGTGATTTGCCTTTGCCTCTTTTTAGGGCTAAGAGGTAACAGCTGTCTGAAAGTTTCACAGCTGGTTTTGTGCCTAAGGCAGGAAAAGAAGTCATGTCCTTCTGATTTGTTTCCTTCTGGTGGCTTTACCACTACACCAAACTGGCTATTTATGTCTTAAATACAACTCCTTAAAATACTGCAATGCATTCCTTGTGCCCTTTGAAATGAATATAGAGCACTGCTCCTGAATCAATATCACATTTCCAGATTGTTTACAAGCATAGCATGAAATGTTTCCTTTAATACATAAAGAAGCAGTTTGTGACCAGGTTATACATTGTCTTCTTTTGTGAACTGCTTTGGAATTAACTCTATTAATTCTTTGAGCCAGTCTGGTATAGTGGCACCAGGCTAGAAATATGACGACCATGAGTTTTAGGCTCACCTTACGCACAAAGTTGTTTGAGTGACTTTGGACCAGTCAATTTGTTTCAGCCTAGGGAGAAGGCAAGGGCAAAACACTTCCAAAAACCTGCCAAGAAAACTAGAGACTAGTCCAGATGGTCACCAGGAGTCAGCACAGATTTTAAGGCACAAATTGAATTAGAGGCAAAAGTTGTAAATATACAAAAGGGTGTCATTTCTGTACCAACTTACTCTTAACACTCCTTCCTTAAACAATTCTTGTTGCTTCCATCTCTACCAACTTTGCAAGGTCTAGTAATAGCTGCAGTTTGCTGATCTTCTGCTTGTTGCAAAGAAGAATCTTTTTGTCCTTTTGTTTTGCTGACTGGTTTGCGGGCACAGATGGGCAGTATTTATAAATACATTTTCAAAATAAGTAACAGATTTACCATTAAATAAGGTCTAGCAACTATTATTCAAAGGAAGTGGAGATGCATTATACAAAGTTAGCCTTGAAGAATTACTAATGGAATAGTAAATTGCTTGGGTTGGTGTGCTGACAGCACCTTTGCATAGCTTAAAAATGGATTTTGTTCTGGGACTGTAAGGTCATTTCTTCTGGATATAAGCATTACATCTCAATCAGCATTTTCTTCTGTCAATGACATCTGCTACTGATCCTTTTATCCTGCTCTGTAAATTCTACAATCTGAAAGTAAAATGAATCAAATGTACAATAGATGTATTTTACCTCCTACTCTCATTCCCATGGAAATAACTACAAAATTCTTGTCATTGTAGATTGTCATTGATAAATTCATTTATCCCATAGATAAAGGTACAGGTCCCCCTCACACATATGTGCTAGTCATTCCCGACTCTAGGGGGCAGTGCTCATCTCCATTTCAAAGCCGAAGAGCCAGCGCTGTCCAAAGACTTCTCTGTGGTCATGAGTAAACACTGAAAGCACATGGAATGCTGTTACCTTTCCACCAAAGGTGGTCCCTATTTTTCTAGGTTGGCAGAAGCAGGGACAAGTAACGGGAGTAATCCCAAAGATACACCCTTGTTATTGGCAATTGAATCTCAACCATGGTCTGTCAATACTTTCATTGAAAAGACAACAAGCTGATTGCTAAAGTTGGTTTTATTGGGGGGGGAAAGCATTGTAGGTAATTCCAAAATTGATTGGGTCAGAATAATATACCTATTCTAATCATCTTCACAACCACAACGTTGCTTTGTGATTATTTTGAAGAGAATAAATAATCTAGTGCTGTACAAACAATTTCTCACATTTCTTTCCTTTAATCTGATATAATTAAAAAATCTGATGAAAGGGTTGAGACTCAGACCCTTATTTTAATTATAAGATGGCCAAGGGATATGTATGAGTGTCCTGCCTTATTATACAACTATTTTTTCAGTGGTCTATAGACCCTCTGAAAGGGCAGCAATCACATCCTGCATCATCAAGCAACAATAAAAGAACTTCAAATATTATCAGATATTTGAAATATTATCTGAAGTAGTTCTGAAGCATATAGAGAAGCAAAAAAGCAGAGAGGCAAAAAAAAAGTTTGGAGTTAGATAGTTATTTTGCAAAATCTTTATAATTATTATTCAACAAATGCTCTTGGATTAAGCCTGAGAACCATCAACCCTGGCAAAGTAATTCAAAGTTTTGAGTGCTTTAAGCAGAATTTTATTCAAAACATTCATGAAAATAGCATGTTGCTCAGCTTCTAAATGTACATTTTACAGCAGACTGATATTAGAACAATGAAATAAGCCACTAAGAAGAGGCTGCAGTTTCCATTCTAAAGTGTCCACGCTTAAAAGCCGTCTGCACCCTTACTATGCAATTGTACAAATTTCTACGCATGCTTCTTGGTATCAGGATGCCAATACATTGTTTCATGGCAAAAAACAAACAAACTGCAAGTCTTTAACTTTATTTTAAAAAACAGTAAAAAAATTGTTCACAGAACAGTGGTAGTAATCTACTCTTCAAGAGTTTGCAAACAATGCTAGTCCATGCTGCACATAAAATCAAAGATCATTCTGTTCCATCTGAGACAGAAAAGTTTGACTAAGAGGAAATCTTCACCCGAAAAGGCACAGTGGAAACAAGTTCGGATGCTCAACATATAATATAAATCATTCACAACAACAGGTGAATATTCCTGGGAAGTTTTTTTTTTTTTTGCTAATATAACACGTTCGTTCACAAATAATAATAGCAATACTAATAATCTGTTGATTTGTCTTGGCAACTCCCATACATCAATGGTGGTAACAGCGTAACAGCTTTGTTCCCATCTGACAGAAATTAATGGCATGTTCTACAAAGCAAAAGTTAAACATGACCGTATGTATTTATTAAATTCCACAGTGTTTTGACAGATTGCGATTCAAAGGATGCTGACACGCTCACTGAGGGCTTTCAACTCTGCTTCTTCTGGTTCACGATTTTCATTGTGGTTAGGGCTTCGACTCATAAGGTGTGCTGGATATTGCAAACTATTGTCTCCTGCATATTGTTCCCACCGGGAATCGTCACTTTCATGGGTGATATAACGCTCGCCTATTTTGCATTCAAGTTCCCGCAAATCTAGCCAGGCTTGGTAATCCTGTAAAACGAAATAACACAATTTTAATTAATATTTTAAAAAAACCACTGAGCATATAAACAATATCGTAAACACTTCATATTCTAGTAACAAGGGATACAACCCCCTTCCTTACTTTTTAAATGTTCAGATATAGATCATCTCAATATGCAGATGGACCATTAGTTCAACTATTTCATTTTAATCTATGTTCTAGGATTCCTAGGTCAACGAGGCTTGGGAATGGGATTTGAAATCCAATCATGTCAGAGATGCCAGTTTGGGGAAAGATGGTGTAACTAAATGGCAAGAGTCTTCCAGGATTCTGGCAGTTCTGAACCCAGGACATTCTGCATGTAAAGTATGTGGTGCGTCGTAACCAGTGGTAAAATCCTTTTTTTTTTACTACCGGTTCTGTGGGCGTGGCTTGGTGGGCGTGGTTTGGTTTGGTGGGCATGGCAGGGGAAGGATACTGCAAAATTTCCATTCCCACCCCACTCTGGGGTCAGCCAGAGGTGGTATTTGCCAGTTCGCCAAACTACTCAAAATTTCTGCTACTGGTTCTCCAGAACCTGTCAGAACCTGCTGGATTTCACCCTTGATCGTAACTTCTTGTCACCTAAGCAAGGCTGTACAATTCAAGTAGAATTACGTGGACTCTGGAAGGCTCATTGTATATACTGGACCAGCCTGGACATGAGGCTATTAGCATTTTTAAACCAGCCCCTTGTTTTTCACATTTCCAGGTAATTGTGCTCAAATTTGTAGCAATTGTGGTAAACTGTTTTCTTAACTACAAATTTAAAAAAAGAGGTAAAAGGCATGACATTTATAGCATTACCTGCAGCCAGGGGTGGCTTAATGTCTTATCCACACTGTAACGTTTTCTCATTTTTACTTGCAATAAATTATTTATGAGATCAATAGCTAGAGAGAGAGAGAAAATACAATTTCAGAGGACACCATTTCCTAAAATATGCTCAAGTATCATGCAATAACAAAGTCAAAACAGGAAGGCCAAACTAATAATTCAGCTTTTGTCATCCATTCTGACCAAAAGCTATAGCTTAAATGTATTAAGAAGAGAAGTTCAATTGAACAGAAAGGAGACAATCATATCAGTCTTATTTTGACATTTTGATTCAACAGCCTAATGGGCAGGACCTTAACATATAATATCCAACTTCTTGTTTTGGCTTTTCTCTGTGCAGTTTTCATTGCCAGACAAGCTGTTTGGCTGGAAAACTATAGTGGTAAAAAGTGAAATATGTCTTCTTGTCTGCTGATATATCTATTCTCTACAGACAAATCCATATGATTATGCTAGCATTTGTACCAAATAGGAGATTTCAAAAGACGGTTTTATATATAGAATATGATACTGTAATTCAACATAGGGCTTTTTAAAGAAACTTATTCTCTAGCTGTTCCATTCTCCTAAATCAACGTTGCAGTGTTTTGGGGTGGGAGGACAATTACAACTGGAAAAGGTCCAATAGACTTAATTTGTTACTCATATGATAAAATATTATAAAATGAATGTGTTTTTAGCACTGTTAAATGTATCTTACTTCCATGCATTGTGTAGATTTGGTTCAAGGGGAAGAGCTTTCATATATTAGGTATTCTTCTCCGGATATCAACTCTCCACCCATTTCAGCTAAAACAGCAAATACCAAATCACTTCCAGGGACTTAGAAATGCTCTCCAATCATTACATGGTTCCTCTTTATATCAGAAAATACATGAAGGTGTCTTGTAATGTATTGTTCCTATGAACACTTAGTTCTGGTTGTAAAACGTACATGGTACTAGTCCCAGGAAAAGTAGATCCTAATGAGCTCAATGTTAATTTCCAGCAAAATAAGAACATACATAAGTTAGTTTTAAAAAGCTGCACTGTTTCATCCCATAACTCAAGAGAGGAACTCTGTAGAACTGAAACCAATTATACAAAAAATAGTTTTAGTTGATTAACTTCTAGTTGATGATCTATCATCTAGTTCTATGATGAATATCAACTTCTAGATATTTTCTACTTCTATTTTAAGAAGTGTTCCAGTTTACTTTTCCTGAAAATTTCTGGTTCTTTTGGTAATAAAATGTCTGCAAGAAAACCACGAAGCTCAGAGAACATCAAAGACCCCACTTTTCAAATGTCTCAGTGTTCCTATTCTACTTTACTAGAAGAAACTATCTGGCTGATACATACTGCAGTGTGTCTCTGAAAGTGTACGTAACTTAATGTACATACAGAGAGATTCAAACATGGAAAGATTCCATCTCTGGTCAACATCTTTGTGATGTTAACAGTAAGTCAATATTCACTGGTATGTTTGTTGAAGCTTCAGATTTAGTCTCCAAAGGTTCTTTGGAAAGCAGTCTTAGGAAGAGGTTAGGCTGTTTAAGGCATTGCAGACATGTTCTCTTTGTGTTCCAGGGCTCTCAGAAACAATTTTTGTGGAGCAAATTGGAAGTGCTGCACAACCCTATTCTAATAGATTGATGTATTTCTATGATACATGATTAAATATTTTCAGTGATAAAGCTAAGCGAGAGTACAGCAACACAGGACTCTATTAGTTTTATTTAAAGGATAAATTGTTATACATCATAAAGTCTCACTCTAGTGCAGGGGTGTCAAACTGGCGGCCTGCAGGCTGGATGCGTCACATGCAGGCCACACCCACCCCTGCTCCGCAAATGGGAAAAAGTCATGAAATATCACGTGACAGCAATGTGACACTGCACGTTTGACACCAGTGCTCTAGAGGCACTGTGTCTCCAGCAAGACAAAAGGAAGAAAACTGTAGTCAAGTAACTTCTTGAATGTTCTCTTTTGATTTTTGATAAAAGGGAAAGAATTCACCCACTTTTTATTTAAAATATAATACAATCTTAGAATAATAAATTGAATGTGAGTAATAATATTCTCTTTAATTTTATAACAATATCTTTTTAATCTTTGTATTTTTTTGTGGATAACTGGGATTCTTATTATTAGATAATAGACATCTAATATATATTGTTGGAAATCATCTATGGAATAGATGATAACATCTAGGGAAAGGCAAAATATATTTAATTAATAGATATATAAGTACAATAAATAAACAAATAAAAAAGTAAGTAAGTAAATAAATACCTTCATGAGATATTTCCTTCCAAGAATTAGGTGGGTACATAAAAGCAGCATTCTGGATTTGATCATGAATATCCTCATCTTCATTGAATGGAAAAGTACCACTGAGGCTAACATAGATGATGACCCCAACAGACCACATATCAAGTGATCTGTTGTATCCTTTATTTCTCAGAACTTCAGGAGCAAGATATGCTGGTGTACCCACAAGTGAACGTCTGAATGACTTCTCTCCAATAATCCGGGCAAAACCAAAATCACAAAGCTTCACCTATTTGGTACAAAATTGATGACACAACTCTTATGAAGTAGAGCTATATTTAATATCAGATAAATTACTTTTTACTTATATAATGGAATAACTAATATCCTGGTAACTGGCCCCTCCTTTCCACATACATCCCCCTTCGTTTGTTGTAAAACATACTCTCACCTACTGGAGAAAAGTGGTGGATTTGGTATGATGTCAATGTGGTAATGGACAATAATAGTTGGGAGCTAAAATCCCTATATCTTTGATAACTTCAAAAAAAGAGTGATATTATTATGGTTCATTATGGTTCATCACACAGCCAGATGCTGTGATGGATTTGACATTTTTATCCACCTATCAAGTCCTTCCCAAGGATTTAGATAGGCAGATGTTGATGTTATATAGTGTTAAAGATATCTTTGCAGCATGTAAGCTGTTCTGAGTTAAGCTTTTGCATTTGACTGATGGTGAATTAGTCAAGCCAATGGTGTTCAAGTGGTGCTCCAGTTGTTTTGGGATTGCATCCAAAGAGCCTATTACTATTGGCACTATCTTTGCTTCCTTTTGCCACAGTTGTTCTATTTCTATTTGCAAGTCTTTGTAATATTCTCCAATTCCTTCTCTTCTGTACTGCAGTCTCCAGGTATTGTCATGTTCACTATTCAGACTTTTTTGTCTTTCTTACTGACAATTGTTAAGTCTGGCATGTTATATGACAGGTTCCTATCTGTTCGAACTCTAAAGGTAGTAGTAGTAGTAGTAGTAGTATTGAAACAACTTAAGTACATTCAAAGCCTTACAATGTAAGCAACAATTGTAGATCTAGTGAAAAAATGAAGGGAAGGAATAGTAAATGCAGCTTCTTATAGAATGTATATGATGTTCTAATATCAGGCCATACATTTCCCTAGCAATATTAAACAACTAGTTTCCTCATATATTTGAAATACAAGTGGAGGAAGGAAGGAAGGAAGGAAGGTAAAGACAGGCATGTATGTTTTCTGATTTGATTAACTGTTCTTTGTTATTCAAAACTCGCATAGAGGCATTGCTTTAAAGCTAGGGAAACTACCGAATTCCAGGACAGAAGGATGCTGCTGCTTTATCATCATAGGAAATCAACCAGTTGCCCCTAGGAATTTGGTTTTGACTACAACCAGGAAAAACATGTTTCATCTATGCTCTGTCTGTATATTGGCAAATGTACTGTACTTCATAGAGAGTTACAAATTAAGCAGATTTAGATGCACTAATACAAGGATGGGTAATCTTTTTGCCATCGCGTGCCAAAAATGGGGGGAGCATGGGGGTCGCGCGCATGTGTGCCCACACCCATAATGCAATGACTACGGTCAGGGAAAGCATTATTGGTACAAAAAATTAAATCATACTCTAAGGAGTTCAGCTTCAAGAAAATGAAACATGTTTCCCTATGTTATTTTCTTTTTAAAAAATCATATTTCATTGAAAAGCAATTAAGGTTTGAGTGTTATAAATCACTTTCAGTAACTTGTGCTTTGTTTTAATAAATGACTGAACTATATTCCCGCAAAGAAAAGTATTATGACTTGCCTGAGGAAAAGGATCAGCTGATGCTAGCAATACATTCTCTGGCTTGAGATCACAATGAACAATGTTTTTAAAATGAAGATGCCGCAAAGCAACAAGAATCTGTAAAGAAACAAATTAACTGTGCTGCAACATAGAAAAACTATTCAATATTTCCTAGAAATGTGATATAACATCAACAAACACAAAGATGGTGATTGATTTGAACTGATTTTAAAGATTTTATTTTTATGATCTTATTCCAAATTGGAGCAGTAACTTACAAAATGAGAGGAACATAGTATTAAGTTTCCATAAAATGTCACCAATACTCTATTGTTATCACTGACTCTACAAAAACATTGGCCAGCGCATACTGTCATACTAATTCAGGAAAAAGCAGTTTAACAATTTCTTTGCTTAACCTGAATTGCACTGGAGAATTTGTTCAGTTTGCATTTTAATATCCAATTACCAATTCACACCTTCTGAATCAATACATGAACAATGCCACAGTCATTTTTGGTATTCACACTTCTTAAGAGTTTTGCACAGCAATTTTCCAAACAAAAATATGTATACTGGTGAAATACTATAAAGGAAAACTGCTTGTAAAAAAAAATGTGTCGACGATGCAAAAATGCCTACAAAATGTGTAAATTAGGAGAAACACACATGAAATATCCCTATAGCTTTTTTTTTTAAAAGAAAGAAACTGCAAACTAATGTAGAAATACGACAGGCCAATTAAGATCTGAAAACATTACAAACCACCCGAAGCCAGAATTGGCTTTTACATTCATTTTCTAAATGACTTCTTTTATGCATTAAGAATTTTTGAAAATATATTTAATTTATAGAATTGAATCTCATACGAAATGAAGCATCATATTTGATGCCTATCCTAATAGGCTCTTCTTACCTGTGTAATTAAAAACTTGGTTATCCGCTCTGGCAACCTTCCTTTTTCACTTGACAAAATCATCTCCAACATGTCTCCATGGAGCTTCTCCATAACAACAAACACTCTTTCTGGTGTCTCGAACATGCATTCCAGATTTACAACCCCCAGGTGATGCAGATTCTATGATAAAAGATAAACACTATTTAAATGAGCCAATTTGTCTCCATCCAATGACAAGGAAATATTAGGTTATTGTGCAGCCATTCATTTTTCAAGTCGTTTGGCACCAGTGTAAGTGTAACAAGGCAGGAAGAAAATGCATTAGGAATGATATATTGTGCTGATTAAGTACCCAGGATAGCACAAACCTGCTTAAAACTTGTCAAAAAATGTGGTCTGACACATTAACATTTTTCTCTAGATAGGGAACTGATTTATATTGTTCTAATCAAACTGCAGGTAGTCCTTGATTTACAACAGTTCATTTTGTGACCGGTCAAAGTTACAACAGCATTGAAAAAAGTGACTTAAGACTGTTCTTCACATTTACGACCATTGCAGCATCCCCATGGTCACATGATCAAAATTTGAATGCTAGGCAAGTGGCACATATTCATGACAGTTGTAGTGTCCCGG
>JANHFT010009226.1:30194-44872 GCA_032467955.1 Pseudoxenodon macrops
CTCTCTCTCTCTCTCTCTCTCTCTCTCTCTCTCTCTCTCTCTCTCTCTCTCGCTCTCTCGCTCTCTCGCTCTCTCTCTCTCTCACACACACACACACACACACACAAAGAGAATAGGATAGGAACAAAGTTTATGAGCCATTCTCTTTTTCTTGCTCTACACAATATTTTATACCCATTTGCAAGAGCAAAGGGCTATGAACCTACCCAAACTACATAACAGAGTTTCATTTACAAACTCTGCTTCTACATTTTGTAAAATGTCAAGAAATTATGAAACTTGTCTAAGAACTACAGATAATATAGTCCATAATTTTGCCATGCAAACAAACCAGGGCACTTGAAAGAAAGTGCCACTAATCATAGTCCAGTATGTGCACATGTTTCCCACAAACTATTATAGAAAAAGAACTGGATGAATATGAAGCCAATTCTCAAGAAAAGCCGGTTTTGTTCAGCATCCTGAGTCCTTGCCTTCAAAGCAAGTTTTTCATTTGAAAAAAGCAGCACAGTAATACTTACAGGGGAGTACATTTCTCAGAATTAAATTCAAAAAATGAAAACTCAAAAGAAAGTATTGCAAAGTACTTCAAGATAATCATGAACAGTGTATCTCAGATTATAAAACATTGAGCCACTTGTTGAAAAAAATGACTAAATAATTATTCGGTCTTTTGTTTTCCATGCAATTACCTTTTGAATAACTTCCTATTTATATAACATAAATTTTAAATTACTAGAAATTCTGCATTTACATTTCATTTCATTTTCCCAATGTATAGGTAAAGAGGCTTACCCCCATAAACAATTCCAAACTGTCCAGATCCTAAAACTTCATCTGGAAATATTTGATATACTGTACTGATATCCTGTGGAAACAAATATTTTGCAACTTGAATTAATTTCTTGAAACTTAAATTAAAGCAAATAGCAAACAAATATGCCACCGAATTCTGCCCAAAGGGCAGTATCCTAAATGTTGGCAAAGGAGGTTTAAATCAATTTTGGTCAAGGAGGTTCTTTCTATTATTTCACTCTACACTGCCCTAGTCCAATCTGATTTTGAATACTGTGTCGGTGTTCTGGACCCAGTTCTGGGTATCACCCAGTTCAAAAATGACACTGAAAATTAGAATTACGTTCAAAGGAAAAGTGTCCGTGGTGGTGAGGGATCTGGAAACCAAGCCCTATGATGGACAGTTACCCCGTGGTTGAGCTCACCCAGTGGCTTCACATAGATGTTGAAATGGTGCAGAGATTGCACTGAATCCTGCAGCAGCCCTCAAAGTAGAGGCTAAGGGATCTCCCCCCTCCAAAAAAAAACCACCACTGACTGATATCAAGAGAAAGGAAAAAGAACCAGTACAGTAACATGCTGCCCAATCCCCAGAGATGGTGCTAACAAATACCACGGGTGATGGTATCAAACCCAGGCAGGAAGGTTACTATGCAGCAGGAAAGCGGGTATAGTGAGAACGTCAATTTATGGAAGGAGCTCTCTCTTGTTAGGTTCATTTAATGTCTTCTATAGTTTCTGAGATTAATATAACCAAGATATGTAAATATATATGTCATTGTGAATGGAATTAGATTTGAACTGACAATGTCTTCATTTGTTTAACTATTCTTCAATGGAAGTAAAGAATGGGGGGGTAATCATACTGCCACAATAAAATATGGAAATAACTAGTGAATTACCACATTTTCTTGGACTTCGCAATTGGATACAGAAATACTTATGGATATATTTCCTAGAAAGAAAAGATCCAATCATTATTTTATAACATATAATATCAAATAAAAGAATATTACATTACTGTAAACTATAACAGCAGGTAGTCATAAATGCATTTGTGAGAAGTTGCCACATGCAAAGAAGAAAACAGGAATAAGAGTAAGGAATAATATACCACGTCTATATACCCAAATTAAATTAGAATTAAATTGTAATGAAAATATATTTAGATTTTGCCTGACTCTGCTGGCTCCACTCACCTGATAGCACAGATAGAGTGTTTAATGGCCAGATAGCCTTCCTGTCACCAATACAGAGTTTTGTTCAGCAGATATATTCTCATTTTACCCAGAGAGAGAAATACCGGCCTCTACCTAGGATTGAACTTAACCTACTGATTGTGAGGCGAGAGCTCCACCTCTAGGCCACCGCACCACTCCACTGGTAGGGACCTAAGTGCTGGGGTAAAATGCAGAATTTCATTTCATTCTTTGCACTTATGTATTTACTATCCTGTTTAAACATTAGTTCACTACCCAACAAACTGTTTCTAATAAATGTCTGTTGTTATGAGTTGCTTCAATGATGTGGAGATGTCAACTGAGTCTTTAACTGGTCTGGGATGTTTCTGTGTTATACATGAACATGGGTCAGAGACCGCAGACTTACTGTGTAAACTTGGTCCTGAACCAGTGGATGTTCCTTTAGGAATGACAGGCATCAGGGCATGCTGGATTGCCATCTCCCACATTCTTGCCACATCTGGACCACAACCATTTGTGAGAACACTGTTATTAACTGAAGTATTTGGTAGGCTTTCAACATTTTCCCCAACATAATAAACCACATTAGCTGTAGTTATTTCAAAGCAGTGGGGATTTGCTTCTTGTGGTAAAAAACTGAAATTTTTTGCAGGTTCCAGGGATAGTACTTCAGACAATGGAATTTCCTGTGAAGAACGGTTATTCATGTTATTCCAAGACTTCTTTTCCAAAGTTTGTTTATTTTTTGTAGGACTGGCGTTCTGCTTACTTTATATATCTAAATACTGATTTGTTCCCAACTTTTGAGAACTTAGTGAAATCCAAATCTCAGCTCATGAAGTTCTCTCTCTTCTATAATTTTCTGGTCCTTGCATCTTTGTATTCCACCTGGGGAGGAAGCTAAATGTTCTTTACAGGGTCAAACTTGAGAATCAAGAGCTTAAACCTATCTTCTTCTTAGCAAACTAACTTCTAAATCAGAGGTTCCTAAACTTTTTGTCATGATAGCTCCCCTTAAACTTAATGTCATGCTTCCTTTAAAAATTCAATTACAAATAGACACAAATGAACAATGAAAATAATACAATGAAACTTTGCTAAAGGTAGATTTCTGGTAAAGTAAAAGGTAAAAGTTTCCCCTGTCCATTGTGTCCAACTCTAAGGAGCAGTACTCATCTCCATTTCCTAGCCAAGGGAGCCAACGTTCCCACAGACACTTCTGTGTTCACATGGCAAGCATGTCTATATGCTGAGGTGCACAGTACACTGTTACCTTCCCACTGAGGTGATAACTAATTATCTACTTTCATTTGCATGTTTTCAAACTGCAGGAGCTGGGGCAAGAATGGGTACTCCATCCTGTCATGTGGTACCTAGATCTTGAACTGCCAACAAGCCAGCATCTTAACCACTAGGCCACCCCACCCCATAGATTTATTCTAACAATGGACAAATAAGAGGTTCTTCACACTTCTTCTGGACATGGTCTATACCCACCCTGTGGGAGATATACCTCACAGTTTGCAAAAACCCTGTTCTAAATAGCAACACCTCAATCCTAACCCCTCCCCCCCCCCACACACACATATATCCCTAATTTTTTTTACTTTATTCATTCATTTATTTATTACATTTTAAAACCAACTATCTCCCTCACAGAGGGACTCACAAATATTCTGCTAGAATCCAGATAGTACTTTTAGCCAAAATCGTGGTTAATATTAGAATAACTGAAAAGATAATTGCAGAGAGCTTTCTTTACCCTTTATTCTTAGAAACCCAGCTTTAAAAAAAGCTCAGAGAAAGGTTAGGTTTAAATATTACCTCCTACATTCTGCATGGCATCTGCCGATTTAAATATTATAATTATGTTTAGTAATTAAATGATAAATATTGGCATCAATAGTGATGTATTAGACATTAGGTTTTTTACAAATCATTTGATGAGCTGATTTGCTAACTACCCCATTGGAAATGTCTTCTGGGCATGCAGATGCATGTCCAAAAGATCTCAGGAGGACCTGGAAGCAGTTGCTCTGAGCTTTCAAAGCAGCTGCAGCTGCTTCATGGCTTTGAGAAGCAGATCCAGAGGGATGTTTAATTCATCAGTGAAGGCTCATCAGATAATTTGCACAGGCTTACTAGAAACATTGGAGAAACTTGGTAAGATCAAGTTTAATTTGAGGTTTGGAAACCCACAATTTCCACACTAAGTATATTAAAAACATTATTCTTGTTTGCTCAGATCCAAACTGGAACTGAAGTCAGATTCTCCCAAATCACTGTACTAATGGGAAAACTAAGCCAAGTTTGTTTCCTAGACATTAACATGTGAAAGAGAAAAGGACTTTCCCCACTCCTAGCAATGAGATAACCTCCTTCAGAGGACAACTCTCAGTAATGTTAAAGGCTGAATTTTTATTATACATTTGTTGTTGTTGTTTTATGTTGTGCCCATCCAGAGCCAATTGACGTCAGGCAACATCCAAGTCCAAATAAGTAAGTATTGAATTAAGCTTTGTCTTAAACCTGAAACCATTTTTACCTTGTAATATTTGCTTTCGGTTTCGTTTTGAAACAAAGTGATGCATTTGCTGTCCAATCTCCAGTAGTGCCGCTTCCTCTGTATGGAAATAGAAAATTAAAATACTTTAGAGAATGCAACTATAATGAAATAAAATAATGCAATGATGCAGATTCAGACAAATAAGTGGTTGCAGTTAATATACAGAAGTGCTACAGAACACCATTTTATATTGCCTAAAAGTAATGTGTTAAATCCAATCTCCAGTAGTGACGCTTTCTCTGCAGGTTTTGTTATGTTATGCTCTGAAGACTGCATTTTCTACTGGGTAACATTTGCCAAATGTGTCTTTCACTTCCTTTATAAATATCTATCAATAAAATAAATATCTAACAATAAAATAATATGTTGCTTGCCAAAGTTTATACTGTACAAAGTTTCTATTTATCATTTCACATTAACTGATCAGATACAGACTGATTAACATACAAAATTTTGAGTCAAGACTGCTATTATATGTGAAATCTTGAAGTGTTAGAAAAAGGATATTTATTAATTAATTTATTAAATTTATATATTGTTTTCCGATTATACATAAGGCACTGTTCAAAGCAAGAAACTGGGATCTATCAAATAACAATTCCTATTTTATAACTCCATGGCGTCAGGCAACCAAGATGTTCTTGACCAGGAGTCCCGAACCTTTCCGGCTCTGTGGACCGCCAGTGGCAGTAGGGGAAAAGAGGGAATGGTTTTGTGTATGTGCCATTTCCACAAATGCAGCTTCGCGCACTCAGCTACTGATCGCATGGCCCAGTTCACAACAGGCCATAGCCTCGCACCAGGCTGCAGACTGGAAGTTGGGGTTTCCTGTTCTTGACTTCATACTAACCAACATAAGCTAATGGAAAGGAACCATGGAATATGTGGTGGAAAATATCTATTCCTATAGACGTCAATGAGAAAAGATTACTCAATACAGAGATTGCTCCCTTTATAACAAGCTGTTAAATAAAATGTTACAGCTTAGGGGAAAAAATAGATGTTAGATGTTATTCCAATACATACAATAGGAAACCTATGTTGTGGGAACACCTGAGTGTCCTTTGTAGACTTCTTTGAACACCATCCCAGGTTGTTTGCTTTTTGTGTGACTCTTGAAGCACTTTGTACACATGGAAATTAAACTGCAGCATACACAATGTAATCATGAACAATGAAAGACCTCTGCAAAGTACCCTGAATGTTCTTTATTTCAGTGTTAAACAAATGAATAGGTTCAGCTAATTACTTCCTTACCAAACTGTCTTTGCTTGTGTAGTGAACCATCCATCCTTCTTTTATTACTGTGCTACTTCTCCTTTTTGCATGTTTGACAGATTGTACCACTCTCATTAATGGGATATTATTGCTTGTTGAAGGGCTTGGAAAAAAAAGAACAGCAAACTGAATAACATCATTTGAATGAAGCTTTCAAAGAGAGACAATTTAAAGGGTTACTTGTTCAACTCATGTAATTCTGAACAGCTATTTATTGCAGCATAATAATATATACGATCACATTCATTTGTTACATTTATGAACTTACATAGCCACCCCGACATAGAAATGTCACTAGAAGGTTTTAAAAGGAGATACATGGCTACCTGTTTTGTATGATCTAATGAGTTTGCACTGCGCAAAAGGTTGATCTAGATCACGGGTATCAAACTCGCAACGTCACTGTTGCCGTCATGTGAGGTTATGTGACGTTTTTCCCATTTGCGGAGCTGGGGTGGGCGTGGCCTGTGCGTGACGTATCTGGCCTGTGGGCTGCCAGTTTGACACCTCTGACCTAGATCATAGGTAATATACGTTATATCCAAATGGCACATTCAATGAAATAGAACATTTAAATTATATTACAATAAAACTAACATGGAACTTTACATTTAGATACATATCATTTGATCCCAGTACAATATTCCTTGGAGAAAAGGAACAAGAAACTCAAGGTGGCAAACATATGCAACAGACCTTCCTTCTCCTATTTCCCCACAACCAGCCTGTGAGGTGAATTGGCCTGAGAAAGTGTGATTGGCCCAAGGTCACCTAGCTGGCTTTCATGGCTAAGGCAGGACTAGGACTCAGTCTCCAGCTATCCAGCCCGGTGTCTTAACCACTAGCTGCTCTCTCACTATGCTAAACTCACTAAGCTAAACGTACCTGATCATTCTGTTACTCTCATCATGGTCAAGATCAGTGTCCTGCATGTCTCCACTGTCACCTGCATTCACAGTCATCATCTCAGCATCAGGCACCATAGAATCTTCCATTTCATCTAAGAGGCCACTGTTTCTTTCACTGTCATTGTCATCACTTCCCTCTTCCATCACTATATCAGTCTCTGTTCCAGTGTTAAGCAAGTCTGGAATGTTTAAAATACTACATTGTTATAGCAATCTGGAAAAATATTTCAAGCTGAATTGGCTACATTATCCCACATCACATAAGTAAACCTTATCTCATCCTCAAGTCTCTACATCTACTTTGGAGGGCTCTTTATCTTTGGAGCAGATGTTGCAGTTGAGGGAAGGAAGAATAAAACTCCCTGGCTCATTGGTGAATACAAATTTAGTCATTGGATGAAGCTAATTGAACAGAATGTTACAGCTAAACAGTATATCTACCTTTATGTCTAAAATAAATGTTGAAAATCAGAAGTGAAACTACATCAAGAATATTCTCTAACTTCTACAAAAATACTATCTTGTACTTGTGACCATGCATTAGCATATTAGCCAATGTGAAGCATTCTTCCTATTAATAAGCAAGAAACAGCACAACTTTTATATACAATGTAGGCATACGTAATGATCTGTTTTATCTGTGGGATGAAAAAGCCTGATGAATATAAGGTAAAAGATAAATCATTCCATGGACACACATATATTGTTTTTGGCAACAATATAGAAATAGTTTACCATGGTCAAAGATATTGACTGCCTTCAATGATATTTTTTTGACTTCTGTCTAATATAACACCCTGTATTTTATTTTATTTTGTTCATCTCTCATTCATCTCTATTTTTTTTTTAGCTTTTTAAGATCAGCTAATATTGGCTTCCATCTGCTGTAATCAGATGCGTATAGGTGAAAGCAACACAAGTGAGGGAAAAGAATGAATAATAAATAGCTGTCATGTAGTTAGATATAAATAGTTTTTAATCTCAGTTTATCTAATTGTATAAATTAGAAGACTAGATTAAGCCAAAATCTTCACAGAAACTTGAAAAAAGGAGAAGAGGGGAAGAAAGTATAAAAAAATAAAGTCAAAGACATTGGTGAAGGAGCAGATCACCAGGTGTTATGAAAAAGAGAAGAGCAAATAATGATTAGGAAAACTATTGACAAAACTAAATAACATTTTAGCATTTTACTGTAGCCCACAATGAATAAAATAGTGCATTACAATATGAGAGCTAAGCCTGTAAATATATGAAAAATATACACAGATTACAACAAATATTTTATCAAATCAATGGCAACGTATAAAATTCAAATCTTTGTCACACAGTGTCAAAAAAAATCATTTTCTAAGCATTTTCTTATCAGCTTTATTCAATATTGAAAGCACACATGGGGAATTGGCCTTTCCTCTAGTATCTTTTTCTGTAAGGTTACATGTTTTGTGCCAGAAAGAAATTGTTTTCCTTAATTATCTTTAGTTAGAATAACAGAATACTGTAAGTACCAGTACTGTAATCTTACTTCTCTCTCTGGAATGAATTTTCAATAAACATTTTTCTAATCCTCGACTGGTTGCTTAAGAATGGCAAACACCTTTGTGTAATTTCCTGAAAGTCATTCCCCTTTGGCAGACATAACAATTGCAGAGACAAATATGGTTTGCCTACAAACTGATTCATTTTTCAGAGATTCTTCACAGGAAAGATTGCTTCTAAATACTGAAAGACTGCACTATTGAAAAAAGTATGTTATAAAGACAACATTGATCAATTGTTATTTCTGGAATATAAATATATTTTAAAACTGTCTATAGAAACTGTAAAATTGGGCTCTTTTAGGAACTCTGGGGTTCCTAAATCTCAACTTCATGATAGACTTTGACTGCACTGATCCTAACATGTATAATAATTAAATGTCTCATTTATTTTTTGATCAGTTGTGGACAACATCTTTAGGCAGAAGTCCATTCCAAAACGGTTGAATGATAATTGTGTGCCAGAAGCTGTATTCCAAAAGTGAGCAGACCCAATATCAAGAAAAGGGTTTGGCTTGTCAATAATCACAGAGTTGGTCCAAGATCTGAAGAAGAACATCAGAGGGCTGCTTGCTTCTCTCCAACATGGAATTCATTTATGTTGATGCATTAAAAAATTACATATAACAGGAAGATTTATTTTACTTTTAAATAAAATTACATGTTTATATTTCAAACTTCAATTGTCTTATTTATTATTTATGGACTAGAATTATTAAGGACTAGATTATTACATTTACAATAACTGTATTAATAGCTTCTTCTCAGTATTTTAGGTTTTTAATACAAGGTTTATTGACATACACATTCTTTGACACACTATGATCTAAACAAAATCCTTTACCATTTCAGACAAATATCCATTCCCCTCTTCTTTATGGTGGGACCCCAAATATTGGAACACTGCTATCATGTCACTAGACCTTCTTTTCATTAAACTAGACATACCCAATTCCAGCAACCATTCTTTCTATGTTTTAGTCTCCAGTCCCCTAATCAACTTTGTTGCTCTTCTCTGCACTCTTACTAGGTCTCAACATCTTTTTTACATCTGTTTTTTATTTATCTCACTAATAAATGACTACTGTTTAGAGTACAAAATACTAATATCCTTGATGCAACTTACCTCCGTTAATGGCCACTTCTCCAAGGCAATTATTCGGTACTTTAGGTGCACAGCGTTTGTGACAGTTGAATCTACAATCTTTTTAAAGAAAAGATGCATGATTTTCACAAATTGCTTGGTTCTAATGTGACAGTTTTAAATACAAAGAACCTTGTTGTCAGCGTTCCAAATAGCATCCAAAATTAAATCCCTCAAAGTTCCAATTTATTAAGAGAGTCATGTTGGCACATCTGTGGAAACCCGACTCTGAAGATCCCCAAATTTCCACCACCCAGTTGAAAGTTCAAGATCTTGCCGCCACACCCACAAGTCCATCACATGGGCCAATCATTCACTGCCAAGCTGGCAACTTCGCCCATCCAGTTCCAGTCAGGTGCAGAGACAAAAGATGACCTTGGCTTCCTAGAAAGAATTTTGTTATGGCTACATATCCCCAGCTCCATACAATCCCCACTCCCATTTTCCCACAACAAAAAATGCATAGTAGAATAATAGAAAGTGTGGCAGGCCAAAGATCCAAAAGAGAATATGGCTGCAGGCCTAACATTTGTTAAAGCTGGATATGAGACAGTGGTTCTTGACTCAGACAACAGATCTCAATTCAAGCAAACCAAGGTCTGATGCTATGTGAAAAAGCTGGGAATGAATTCCAGATATTTCCTCCTCTTCCTGGAATTAATTCTCTGCCAGCTATACAATTCAATCAAGTGACTATTCCACAGTATAGTCATTGCAAATACATTGTAAACCAATTTTTAGAAGGCAGTGACAAAGTACATCCAAATGTAGTATGACATTTTACCTCTTAAGAAAGCTTTACTATCTATGAATCCCAGCGAAAATCCTGCACTAAGAAAATCTGCATTCTATTTGTATATTTATAGCATATTTTGCATCATACATTCAGAATCCTTTAATATTTTGTATCCTTTATTCCAAATTTGCTACACTGTTACAGAATGTTACTATGACGGACACAGTAGGATTTCAGTTTAATTATGAGAAATCTTATTCTTCACTCCTCTACAGCATATGAAAGTTTCATAAGCAACAGACATACATTCAGGGACATATTCAAGCATCAAAGCTAAAATAGCTAATTATCTTTCAGTAACATATTTCAGAAAACTTGTTCAAAATTTTCAAGTCTATTTACTGTAATGGTCATTAAATCATCAATTGTAGAAAAAAAATCCCATAATCACACATTTCTTAATGATCTGCTGAAAAGCTAAAATCTGGTTTGCACATGCATTGCCCAACAGTAAACTGTACTGCACTTCCAAATAGCAATAGCAATTAGATTAATATAGCACTTCATAGAGCTTTACAGCACTCCCTGAGCTATTTACAGAATCAACATATTGCCACCAACAATCTGGGTCCTCATTTTACCAACCTCGGAAAGATGGAAGGCTGAGTCAACTTTGAGCCGGTCAGGATCAAACTGGTGGCAGCGGGCAGAGTCAGCCTGCAATACTGCATTCTAACCACTGCGCCACCACAGTTCATGGGCAAAATTCGACCACTGTCATATCTCATACCATGCTGCCAAGGTTGAGAAACACTGGATTAGAGTGTAATAATTGGGAGAGATATTGGAGACATATATTGTAAACTATATCTCTGGTATTCCAAATTAATGATATGAACAGTGGTTTACAGAGGGAAACAAACAAATTAAGATTTTGTTCTCCAAAATACGTACTATCTTTCAAGCTGACATACTCTTGTCTGTATCCCACCAGTTAGGAAATATATCAGCATGTAACTCAGGACACAGTAGTAACAAATAAAATATTAAATGTTTTAAAAATGTTAAAACAAATGCATTATTATCATGCTTTCAGTTCTAAATTGCTTACCTTTGCACTGTAAACCTTGTCTAAAAAGTCCTTTAAGTAACTTTTTACAGTACTGACAAACTGTTGGCCTTGTGTATGAGTGAATGACAAGCGTATGAGGCACTTTAACCTTGGAAAGTAAAATCTTGTCAAGCTGAATAGGTCGCCCAATGTGTGATTGCGAATTAGATCTCTTCTCTCTTCCAAGTGAAAAATCAGGTGGTGATTTCTGCTGCAATAGGTCAATAAGATACATAAAGTCATTTTAGTATGAAAGGCATTTTTGCATATATATTTTTTAAAAAGAGCTTAAACATATACTCTAGTCCAGTGATGGTGAACCTATGGTATGTGTGCCACAACTGGCACGCAGAGCCATTTTTGAGGGCACGCGAGGCGTTGTCCTATCATTCAATGCCCTATCAGCTCAAAACTGCCCAACGGGAAAACCAGAATTCCCATTGGGCAGTTTTTCAGCCTCTTGAGGCTTCAGGGAAGCCTCCTGAACCCTCTGGAGGGCGAAAAACAGTGCAGTGTGCATGGGGGGATATGGGCTTGCAGACGCACACGCGCTAGCGCACACACTGCCATTTTTGGCACGCAAGAAGAAAAATATTTGCCATCACTGCTCTAGTCTCTCAGGCTTCGTACAGGAATTCATGTTTGCATTTTCTCCCTTACCCACAAAGCATTTGTAGTGAAGCAGCCCCGAAGAACATCAGAAATGGATTATCAATTGAGACTTCTGGACATGAAAATTTCTATACTTGGCCAAATGAACCTAAATATGGCTTCTATGTTCAATTTCAACAATACAATTAATTTTAAATCCAATCAGTTCTCCAGCATATTATTTAGTAAATATGAAAAAATATATAACACTATAGAATACATGCATAAGAAGACTGTATATTTTTAAATACAAAACAGTGATATTATTAAGTCATTGTTTGGAAATGATTAGTTGAGTTGATGAGAAAAACAAAATTAATCTTCAAATTTGTGTTCATTTCCACCACAGACATATAAACTGTAACATTTCTACATTTTATTTAATTTATCAATTTGTTTAATCAATTAGAAATATTTAGAATGGTTTTTGAATGTATCCTTATATATTGAGACAGTTTAGTCCAACATAGTTAATGTGTAATAAGCACTGCTTCCTATGTCATTTAAGAAGATCCACCTTTAAATGATTGAGTAACACATATGAGGTACTTCTAGAATATTCCCTGCCAATGTTTTCTATTAATGAAAAGCAGACTATATATGACCTTAAACTGGGACTAAAAGTTAAAGCACAGTGTTCCATAAGAAAGTGAAGGGATGCCTTAAATTCTTACTACAGATAGTCCTTGACTTACAACCATTCATTTTCTGACCTTTCAAAGTTACAGCAACACTGAAAAAGGTGACTTTTGACCATTTTTCACACTTATGACCATTGCCACATCCTCATGATCATGTGATCAAAATCCAGATGCTTGACAACTGGCTCATATTTATGAAGTTGCAGTGTCCAAGAGTCATGTGATCCCCTTTTGTGACTTTCTGACAGGTAAAGTCAATGGAAGAGCAAGATTCACTTAACAACTGTTACTAACTTAACAACTGCAGTGATTCACTTAACAACTGTGATCTTAAGAAAGGTGTTAACAACAATTCACTTAACAACTGTCTTGCTTAACAACAGAAAATTTGGGCTCAACTGTTGTCATAAGTCAAGGACTAGCTGTATTCTTTCATTCCTTGAAGTTCTAGGAATCTACAGTCAGAAATAACAAAAAAAGAACAGTGCAAAGTAGAAAGGTGCTTCAGGGCATTCAGAAGTCCTTAAGTTGATAAGGAGCTGCAAACAGGAGATAGATTCATGCATTCAACATAATATATTTTGCTTTTGAACCCAAATTAGCACAGAGCCCAAACATTATATATACATCCCTATTGTTATAAACAAATCTTTTTCTGCAGGGCAACAGACACAAATCGCCCAAAATGAAATACGATTAGTGAGCTAGAATGTTTCATTAGCATGAAAGGTAGCACTAGATCTGAAGTTTTCAACACACAATTATATTATGTTGCAGAAATATTTGCTAAAGCTCAGGTTTCTTGTATTGAAGGCATGGGGGATATTTTTTTTAACCAGTATGTTTTGGTTAGCTACAGATTTCTTTGGTCCCACCTTCCCGAAAAGCTAGCCAGAATTCCTAACTTGTGAAGCTTGGATTCTCACCAGGAAACAATTGCTCAGATTACACTATGGAAACTACAGAAGCCAGCTGTTTGTCAGGCAATAAGCAAATTGTTCCAATTAATTTGCAGCAAGTATTCTGAGTCTGGGCAATAATATCCTTGAAATACTACAAGAACCTTTTGCAAATACTACGGAGGTTGCATTACAAGTGCCACATTGCCAAATGTTTCAGAAAAGAAAACCTGATTAAATCTAAAGTATCCTTTCAACAGCAAAAATTCAAAGTTCAGCTTTAGAGAACTATGACCAAAGTTGAAAAGAAAAATATCCATAGATCTTCATCTTCGAAATACAGGATTGCTTGCACAAAAGGAAGAAAATTGTGGAAGCTGCTAAATCTGAACAGGAAGCCTTAGGCCTCTGAGGCCACCTGTGGTCTTTCCATCACCATTGTTTGTGGTTCCCAAAGGTCTCAGAACACTGTCATAATGCAAACTGGCAATTGGTAATATTGCTTTTTTTTTCTTTCAAAAATGAAATCTTAAAAGAGTTTTGTTAAGCTGTAGGTCCACCATTGACTAATGTCTTGAAACCAAAATGTTTGAAACCGTCTAACCACCTTATACACACCATCTGCTCTGATCTCTATTCTTTTCTGTTGTCTTCTTTAAAATGAAACAATAGAGAGCTAAACAAGCAACCTTTTTTGGTCATGGCAGCTTCACCCATCTCTGAGAAAACATGCTTGGCACAAACAATGTGTTCTTTTTGGAGCCATAACAAACTCTTCTAGTTACTTGGAGTTTCAAAGTTTTTTAAAAATGCCTTATAGAATCATCTATTCTAATTATATGGCTTTTTTGTTCCTTGGAATTTTCATTTTGTTAGTGAGCATGGAACCACATTTCATGAAGGTATATAAAGGATTTCCATAAACACAGACATATACACACACTAGTTTCTGTGTGTGAGATAAAGTTTGACATAGTATATTTTTGTTCTGTTTCAAGACATCAAAGCTGAAGTGTCACCTGAAATCCCAAAACTTCTCCAAATTTCTATCTCTGTCAGCACTTTTAAATTCAGATGCTTTCTGTTTATTGTCGCCAATCTATTCATTTACAAAACCTCTAACACGCAAAGCATCTTATTTATTTATTTATTTATTTATTAAATTTGTATACCGCCCTTCTCTTGAAAGACTCAGGGCGGTGCACAGCCAAT